>JBAMJV010004743.1:0-70327 GCA_037951105.1 Echinarachnius parma
TATCACAAGAAACATCACATCAACATCATAATAAGTCTGCTGATATTCAGTTTTCATATATTTTCAAGTAATTCGTGCCCCATGCTTCCCTCTTATTGACTCAATTCAGGCCTGGCGTCGCTGTATCACTATTTATCCAGCAATGTGAGCATGCATGATGTTGAAACTGTGATGGGAATTAAGTGCAATTGATCCCCGGGGGAATTAGATTCACCGTGCTAGTCTCCGAGCCCAGACACAATACAGTGAATATACACATTATGATTGTATTATATTTCTTAACATCGGCTGTAGCCAAAGACATGAAATATATACTGTTATATAAATGACTGTACAGCATTTAACTAAATATTTTGTAGTAATGGTATATTAGAATCAGTAATTTATAATGCTAACTTGGCAATAATTGTGATTTATTTGGGCCACCAAAATGTGATAAGTCCCAATTCTACTGCCAAATCTGGATTGGGGCCACCATAATCTGATAACTTACGATTATAATTGCTAAACAGAATCCCCATTGAGAAGAAATGTAAAATCTAGAAATTTGTAAAGAAAATAATACTTTCCAGTTTCACCATTAAATGAGTCCACATCTTATGAAGACGTAATACACTCTCAGCAGAATAATTTCTCTCTAGATTCACGATCTCAAAATTAATGCTGGAAAAGGACTTTTTACCTTGTGGCCCAGTCGGGCAAGTATTTCTAGTGGCCAGAAACCTGAATATGGTTGCCCCAAATGGAAAACAGGAATTTTTTTTTTAACTTTTATATTTGGTTGCCCATTTGGGCTAGAATTTAGGTGGCCCAAAGCTAATTGATAATGGTCCCAGGCCCGGGCTAACTTCGAGTAAGTAACTGTCAACCAATAAAAATCCATGTATTTATCTGGGCTCATTATCAATGCCCTGCAAGCACAAACTCCATTAAACAAAATGGATGGAAGTCTATGCGAAGAAAATTGCTAACATGCTGCGTACAGCGCATTAAAACATTATAGCCGCTACATTATGGTGACTTTTATTACTGCTTTTCCATGAAATTCCAGGGTTCTTGAGGGGATTCCCAAGGGCTTAATCACCCTGACTGCTGATGGGAACCTGTAAGGGATTTTGAAGATTTTCAGCACAAGTGCACACAATCAATGGGGCCAGTGCTCGACACTAGCACTTGGCCGCTTGCCCAGGGTAATCAAAAATTGGTGTTGTGCAAGTAAAATAAATTGTCTAGTTTGCTTGCCTGATCAGGTAACTAGATAATTGGTCAACTACAAGAGAACAAAGTAATTTCATATGTGTTAATCTCATCTAGAAGTAATAAAGAGGGCAAGTAATTTGTATATTGGGGCAAGTAAAATTTTAAAATGTATGATTTTACTAGCCCGAAGGGGCCAGTACAGAAAAAAGTTATTGTGGAGGCTTGAATCATCCTGACTCCTGATGGGAGCCATCAAGGGATTCTAAAGATTTTCAGCACAATTGCACACAATCAATGCAGCAAGCTCTTAGTGTTTTCAACTTGATTATCAGCCAGCATTGTGAACCAGGAGTCTTGGAATTCTAGATGATCATATTCATGAATCGTGACTTGGTTTCTAACAGCGAAATACATCGTACAATGTCTCACTGTGCACATGTATCTAGATTATTTTAATTTTTATGTTGATTCTCCTGGAAGTCAATATCACCATTCCAATGCCCTCTCTCATCTGTGACGTTTGATTAAATTTCATCCTAGCCTATCAAATGAATAGATAGAAAACAGATCAGATTCGATAGAAGAAGAATAATTTGATTTTACAATATTTCCACCCCAAGGATTAGATACTTCCAAGAGCCTCAAGGCATCGTGAATGCAAAGCATGTCAATGCATGATAATGACGACCCACTTCAAACCCACACACTGCTACTAATGCATAATGTATGTAGTAACTCAATGACCTTTACACGGATTGGTGCCCAAGGGGCTGGCACGTGAGTCTAGACAGGGCATGAGACTGTGGAATTACAGTGGCAAGAGATACACTAAGCAGGAATAGATGATTGCACTGAATACTGAGTATAGATCTGTCAAACAGCATTTATTTTACCCCAAGTAGTACTACATTAACTAGTTCAGGGCCCCCTTGCAGAAAAAGTTGCAATCGATTGAAAAGTTACAATCGATTGTAAAGTTGCAATTAATTGCAAGTCAGATCATGTGACTGAATGCCCAAATATGAATGGTTCAAATGGGCATATTTTCAATTAATTGCAGCTCTTTCTACAACGAGGCCCAGAAGTGGGGGATTTTGCTTTAAAATATTAAACATTCTGGGATTATTTTGGGATCAGTCCTGAATGGGTTATATTTTGTATCCTGACTTTTGACCAAGATAATGAGTAATATTAAAACAAAGGCAGATCAAATTCAATAGAAGAATAAATATGAGATTTGAAGATAAATCCATCACAAGGATCAGATACCACGCAGAGCCCTTCACTGTGAATGCACTTGCATGTCAGTGCACGATAATGACAACCCTTCTCCTAACTCATTCATTCCCACAGATGCAGATTGAATGTAGTGTTTCAATTACCCTTTTCAAAGATTGGTGCCTAAGGGGCTTGCGCTTGAATCTAGACAGGGCAAAAGATGGTGGCATTATTACAATGAGACAAGAGAGTAGTACTAGATAATTACGCTGACTGAGTATGTAAAAAAAAAAACATTTTCATGGATAAATTTGATGTACTTTATTCAAACTTGATTCTTTTGTTAGTTATAATAATCATACACACAATCGTGATTTTTCGTGTGAAATTGTGCCCACCTATCAAATGAATCATAAATACAAATTAGGTAACTGGATCAGATGCAATAGACAGAATTATGGTCAGATCTGAATCTGATGAAATTTTCCACCCCAAGGATAAGATACTTCACAGAGACATTCACTGTGAATGCAGCGCATGTTCACAAAGACAGCTCTTCTCCTAACTCATTCATTCCCAAAGATGCATATTGAACATAGTGTTTCAATAAACCTTTTCAAATATTGGTGCCTAAAAGGCTTGCGCTCGAGTCTAGACGGGGCAAATACTGTGGCATTATTATTACAAAGAGGCAAGAGATGCCATTTGGCAACTTGGTTTGCATTGCGATGATCCACACGTATCCCCCCATGGCAAATTATTATTTATGATGCATGAAATCACATGCTGGAAGGAACATTATGATACTGCGAAAACACTGATAGTCAACAATACCATTATTATAATAACGTTGGCAGGCAATGCATGCAACCACCTAGGTACCTACGTATAGCATGGGGCACAGCTAAAGGTTGTGCAAAATTTGGCCTACAAATTATTATCTCCAACACTCACATACTTGCAGTGTAGGTACAGTATGTATTATGAATGCAATTCCAAAGGAAAATCACTCCAATAATTGACATCATAACCAAATTAGAGATTGTGATACCTACATACATACTTTAACATGTTCCCTACTAGATTTCGCAATCCTCATTGAGTCAATACAGGACCCACCAGGTTCCAGTAGGCAATGGATTAAGAATCCTTCAAAAAATGCTAACAAATAGAACAAAAATATAATTGTGCTGTATTGTGCTGTTGTTATGGTAACTATTAACTATTACTTTAAATATTGTAACTTTCAGTATGGTGATACTTTGTAAAGATTATCAACCTATATTCTGTACATTTTCCTTTTAAAAATCCAAGGAAAGAACAACGTGAAGAAGTTTCTTGATTTCAAGATGGGATAGTAACAATTTAATGCAGCCCCCCAAAATGCTCAAAAGAGCCCTTGAAAATCAACCCCTGAAAATACACATCCAGAGTTCAATGCATAACATCCTGATTCCTGAATGTTACCTCTTCTGCCTGAACAAAATATATGTATGTAGGCCCTGGGAAATAAATTACATAATTTACCCCTGAATAGTAAAATAAATTTACTGGCAGTAGAAGCAGAGATAGTTCCGTAGAATGTAAAAATAAAAATATTTAAATACCATTTATATTCAAATTTATCTCAATGTAATGTGTGTTAATAGTACAAACTATTAAAAACCCGGACAGTTGAAAATGCATTATTTTTTTCAAAGAATCATTCAAATATTATGATCCATAACAAAAATTAGCTTAATGCATGTTTTAGATTAAACTTGTTTCATACATGATTTACCTGCACATTTGTTAATTAATGAATTTAATATCTTCTCATTCAATCATTAAAAATGACGATGCCTTTAAAAACATGAGTGGGTTCAAATTCCTAATAACGTGTATGATTTATTATTATATTGTGTATTTTGTGTGCATACATACACGTGTGAATATGAGATGATAGATTGCATAGTACTACTGTACAGTGTGACTCACAGTGACAGTGCACACATTAGTTACACAATACCTTCTGCGGACTTGACAAGGTGAACATTGCGAAATTATGCACCGTTTGGGAATTCCAAACTGTATCATGACAGTGACAGATGCGGAAGCTTCATGAAAAATTGAGATCTGCATACATGTAGGAGCACCATGAACCTACTACCTAGTAGCACCCTAAGACAGGGCTCGACACTAGCACTTGCCCACTAGCCCGGGGCAAGTAGAAATTTATGTTGGGCAAGTAACATTTTGTAAATGGTCTAGGTTGCTTGCCCGATCGGGCAACTTAAATTTATCTTCACCTACGAGAATAGAATGTAGTTCCTTACATGAAAATCTCATCCAGAAGTAATAGGGCAAGTAAATGGTCTGTTTGGGCAAGTCAAATTTGAACATTTATGATTTTACTTGCCCAAACGGGCCAGTAGAGAAAACAGTTTGTGTGGAAGCTTGCCTAAGATATCATATATCTCTTATCAATGACTAAATATATGTATACATGGGCTCCTAGTACAACATTTTCAAAATGTCTTCTTGCACAGCAATAGGTGTTGTTAAATTTCGCACCGTTTGGGAATTCCAAAGTGTACACAATCATCACAATGTCGGATGTAATTTATGCTACCGAGTTTCGAGAAAAGTCAGATATACGTGATTGAGAGTGCAAATAGATCTCTTATCAAAGACCTAATTCGTAGAGCACACAATGATAACAAATACCTTCTGCCATATCAAATAAGTTATAACAAGGTGTTGTGAAATTATGCACCTATTGCATGCTCAATGGGGAATTCCATATAGTATCAATGACTTTATATACATCATATACGCTTTGTGAAAGGCGAGATCTAGATACAAATGACCCCGAGAGTGAACACAAATACAAAATACCTTCTTCCGCCAGGCAAAACTAATTTGTGAAATTTTGCACAATTTGAGTGCTAACATGGAATGCCATACAATTCATCCAGGCTTTGTGAAAACTGAGATCTTCATGTAATATACTAAGCACCCCGAGAGTGCAAAATATCATTTAAATATTTCTTATTGATATCAGACACCATTGAATACAAAGTGACTTGCAGTGCACACAATGCAAACATGTAGTACAAAATACCTTCGGGGGGGGGGGGGGGGGGGGGGAGGTGATGCAAAATTATGCACCGTTTGTGTAATCAACTGAGAATTCCAAACACCATCATCACAATGGCAGATGCCCAGGCTTTGTGGGCAAGTGAGATTTGCATTATTTATTTACAAAACACACCCTGAATATTGCAGAGGAGTGCTGTGAAATTATGCACTTAAACTGGAAATTCCCAAATAAAAACAAAATTAGCGCCATTTATCACAAATATCTCACCGTACTTTGCTGCTACTATAAATATTTGTTTGTGGAGGCTTTGTGTGAAATGTGACACATGTTCAATGCAACTGAGATACGGACTATCACTGATAGACTGATGAAGAGTGATACATGATCATAAATTGAAGATTGATTGATGACCAAAATTTTATCATAGTGACTCACGGATCATAGTTCAGAGAAAACCTCCTGAGCTGTTTAATAGAAAAAGAAATCTTTACAAATTTGTATGCATCCAACTGTGAATATCAAACAGTATCATCGCAATGTCAGATGCGAGACTTTATGAAAAGCGAGATCAACATGACAGAAAACAATGAGAAAAGTGTGAGTCGGAAGACAAATACATCAAAGAACTGCATTGCAAAATTAGACACCAATTGATTCAATGTCTAAACAGGACATTCCTTTGTAACAGATTTGTACCACAAATATCTCACATGAGTGAAAAATAGCAAAGAAAATGGGATTCCAACAGGATATCAACAACGGGATAATTCAACAAATATCTCACAGTACATATGACCATAATATGACAATAGTAATTTCATGCATGCAAAGACTTTGTGAAATGTGACATACAACACACCCTGAAAATGAAACTATCATTTTTTTAATGAAGAAGAGTATCAAATGTCGTATAGCATGCATAGACAGATAGGTTGATGGGGTGAACGGGGCAATGGGATCAGGCACCTTGTCACCAGTAAGGCTAGATAAGTTACAAGACATGTTGCAATTTGCATCACAGTTTTATTCCTGTTTCCACTTTGGGTCTTTGCTAACATCATCTTTCATTTGCTCTTGGTACATGGTTTACAGTTGGGACTACAAAGTATTTCAAAAGCATGCTGAATTTTCTTTTTACTTTTTCTTTCTTACGGTGCATAATTTTCAGCATGCTAAGCATGATGATGATTCCATTACCCACTGCAGCAGCAGACCACTTGAGACCCATTATCCTATAATCCTCCAATCAATATGTCTACATATATATGTACATCTATAACTTTATGTTTGTACACTAATATTATGTAACACTGTTGACATACCAATTCCTGTTGACCTTATATGAACTGAACTATACAGTTATACAGTAGTGTACAATCTCTTAGAACCTGCTAAGCACGATGATGATTCCATTACCGACTGCAGCAGCAGACCACTTAAGACCCATTATCCTATAATGATATAATCCTCCCATCCATATGTCTACACATCTATAACTTGTTTGTAATACACTTAATATTATGTAACACTACTGACATAGCAATTCATAATGACCTTACATGATCTAGACCATCTTTACGGCAGTGTACAATCTCCTTAACCTGCTAAGCATGATGATGATTACATTACCCTCTACAGCAGCAGACAACTTGAGACCCATTATCCTATAATCCTCCCATCCATACGCCTACAATAATGTATGTATATAACTATTTTATGTACACGTACTATTTTGTAACACTGTTGACATACCAATTCATAATGACCTTATATATTAACTCAACTTTACATTATATGGTAAAGATTATCACTATGTCATCTTGGGCCTGCTATAAGCATGATGGCGATTCCATTAGCATCACTCAGCAGACAACTTGAGACCCATCATCCTATAATCCTCCCATCCATATGTCTACATCTACTTAAAAAGATTTTGTAAAAAGTGTAATACTGTATATCTTTCTGATATAAATCTGCAAGATGTTTTCTCTAGTCTGCTCAGGACCGTCTAATCTTCTTCACTTTGCTTGTCCTCCCTGTTTGTAATTTTTTTGTGTGTAAATAATAATTTTGTCAAATTTATTTTTTCCAAATAGGTTTTGGCTTCACTGTACGGGTAGCATTATTATCCCACTGAATGAATATCATGGTAATACTTCTACATCAAACAGACAGTCTATATAAAATGTAATATTATCAAAGCTTGGGCATTGGATGAGTAGATGGAGGGGTGGCACTGAGCCATTGACTGAATACTGCACATATTAAAATTTAAAGCTTTACCAACAAACACACAACCACAAAATAATGTCAACAAAATATATTTCAAGTTCATTACAGGCAAAGGCCAGGAAGAAGCATAGACTGACTGAATACCACATGGTAATGCTTTGTCATCATACAAGGCAACCAAGATGTTTCCTCTAGCCTGCTCAGGACTGACTTAGAACCTTATTCACTTTGCTTGTCTTCCCTTTTTGTAAATTTTTTTTTTTTTTTTTTTAACCATACATACATACACAAATTATGCAAATAAAATATTCTCCAAATGTAATAGTCATAAGGAAAGGAGAGTGAAGGGGCTGTCACCAAGCCACTGAGTTAATGTTGTGGTAATGTTTTTTCATCAAATAGTTTGGGCATTAGATGAGCAGATGGAGGGGTGGCAATGAGCAATTGACTGAATAATGTGGTAATGCTCTGTCAACAAACACACAACCACAAAATAATGCAAACAAAATAATATATTTCAAGTTCAGTGCAGATACAGGAGAGAGGCATTGACTGACTGAATACCATGGAAATGCTTTGCCAACAAACACACAACACAACCACAAAATAATGCAAACAAAATATTGTTCAAGTTCAGTGGAGATAAAAGGAAGATGCATGGACTGACTGACGACCATGGTAATGCTGGTAATGCTTTGCCAACAAACACACTACACAAACACAAAATAATGCAAAAAAATATATATATTTCAAGTTCAGTGGAGATAAAAGGAAGAGGCATGGACTGACTGACTGACTACCATAGTACCACTAGTCGTGTAGACGGTCCATTGGGTCCTGTACAAGACCTGGAAAAGATCTTTAGTCCAATGTTTTTTTAATGATACATATTCTAGAAAGGATAAGGAACATTTTCAGCTTTGTTGCCACCTTGGCAACATTGAGCAACTTTTTTTATAAGCCTATTTAGCATAGTCAGCTTATTTGCATATTTCAGAAAGTAGGTCAAATGTAGTTTTCTTTCAAGAAAGGCTTAACTCATGAGTAATACATCTATTCTAAGGTAAATGGGGGCAAGGAATTCATTTTTTCCATTAATTTGCATATCGAACAACAACTTCACCCTCAAATCCAAAATGGCCGCCCTAATTTGCATATTATACAGGTTGTAGTACCTTCATATTATATGTTTCTATTAGCAAGTTTAAATTAATATTGTTTTAGTAATTATTTATAGTAGTATATTAGTAGTGATATATACCAGAGAGATGGAGAGAGAGGGAGAGAGTGGGGGAGTGAGGGGGAGAGGGGAGAGGGAGGGGGGTGGGGTGGGGGAAGTGTGAACAAGTATTATGCAAAATGTTTTGTTGCACGATGTTTAACATAACATTCCCCTGTATAATGTTCAGTAATTATTATTTCTGATGGTATTTTAAAATCATAACGTTAAACTATATAAAGAACAAACTTAATTCATGTATGTGGTGGTTTCTTTTACCATATCACCACGGGCGTCGATACTTACGTAATACCCATTCATCAGGGGGGTGGATGAATGGATCATCCCCCCTGATCAATGGGTATCAATGACAGATCGACGCCCGTGCACTACACCACCTGCAGAACATCTACCATGTAAAGAATATGGTGGGTCTCTCTACAAATATACCATCTAAAGTTTGCGCAAATATGATTACATCAACTAGTGTACAACTACCTTAGTAGGCCAGTCCAAGTCCAAACATCTCAACATGTTTCAACACACAACACAGATGACATTGAATGTCTCGTGCAGGAAAATAGGTAAGCAAAGTCAAATATATCACATTATCATTATATTATAATTATATCAAATTAGTAAACAAAATTAGTTGCATGAAATATTATGTATATATTATGCATCATTTGTCTTTTGAAAAATCTCCACTAAATTAAACGTATTCATAGCATGGTTAAAATCGAATTGTTTCATAATGCATGTATCAGTCTTGGATTTCTCGATGCATTTGAACAAATATCATTCGTATGTGATTACATAGTAATTATTTAATTATTAATACTATTACAGATCGTCTCTCGGATCATCCACCATGTAGACGCAACTGTTAAATAAAAAGTTTCGGGCACAAGACTTCATATTCAGAATGACAAAGGTAAGCTAATATTGTCAACATTGTTAATTAACAGTTTTCTCATCTTCCGAAATATCAATTTATTCAAATACTGATATAAAGCTCTGTTCAATACTGTACAAACTCACAGCATGATAATGTTCAAGTTAACCGCAGCCATACTGGTTACCTATATAACATTTATTGTAATCAAATAACAAGAGCAATTTTTATAATCGACATTAGTAGTAATAACTTTATATAAAAGGCTACTCAAGATTTATGTTTGTTTTTATTTCATTTTTGTTTAGGTAAAATGGCTCTAGCAAATTCAACCTGCGTTCTTCATACTGTTTGTACCGGAGGTGGACCTACTCAACCGTTCAAGGCAGCTGCAATCAAGAAGTTGATACAGGTTGCAGAGGAAAGAGGAGATGTGGACATCCGCCGTGACATTATCGAAAACTCTCAAGCTAGTTCAATTACTATTCACAAATCATGCTATTGTACATATGTTTCTGAAGAGAAAATTGCTAGGTACTTGAAAAAGAAAATCAGAAAGTGTTGACGAAAATGTAATCTCACCCAGGAAAACACGTAACTCTTTAAGTGGTCCTGATTCAAGCAGTACATTTGATTTTAAAAAGTCTTGCATATTTTGTGGACAAGAATGTTTCCCCAGGGACCCGAAACACCCAGACCGTTGGAACCGTGTAAAACATTGCATGACAACTGTACGTCCAGGTATGCCAACATTTCAAGAGGCTATACTAGATGTAGCGGATCAGAGGAGCGACGATGTTGCTAGAAGGGTCAGGTATAACCTCAGAAATGTAATTGACTTGCCAGCTGCAGACGCACAGTATCATAAAACGATAGCTTCATGAATATGCCTACCCACTCCCCTTTGTCGTCAGTATCTGACAACGTGCACAATGACGCTCTGAATGATGTACTCTCTCACATGAACAGTGACAAATCTCGCCTTTGGAACTCAGTTGAGCTACATAGCCTGTATGTCGAATGTGGTGGCGACCTTTGTCGCAAGGCAATGATGTCGAATCTCAAAAACTGTCTTGGTGATGACGGAGTTGTCATCCGCATGGATGGCTGTGCTTCTATCCTCGGGTTCAGAGAGTCTGTTGGAAGAACCCTGCAAATGGTAAAAGCTCATGATGATGACAGTTATGTTGATGACCTGGTAAGTCAGGTACGGACGGAGGCTCGAAATGTCCAGTACAACAGTGCAAATTATGACCTTTCTGCATTCACCAAAGCAAAAACTATCGAAAGTACAAGTCCCACGCTGCTCAGGTTTGTAGCGGAATTGGTGTCAAACGGAGAGATTACAAAGAAGGCTGTAAGTTTGAGTCAAGCCATCCAGAGTCATGTGACTTCCACACGAAACCAAACCACACTAGGCCTTGCTATCAAGTTGCATCATCAACACGGCAGCTCCGAAATTGTTAGGATACTTCATGAGCATGGTTTCGTTGTATCCTATGACGAGGTACGTCGCTTCAGGAAATCAGCAGCGAAGTTGATGGGAGATGATGTGTGCGCCCTTCACAAGTTCATGGGCCTGACCCGAAGCGTAGGATTGATATTTGGCTGGTTTGACAATCTAGACCTGCAGCTCTCCACACCCAGTGGTCAACGTAGCACACATATCATGGTACAGGAATTTCAGCAGTCCCACCCGGCAGGGATTGTTCATACAGGCCGCGCTCAACCTGGGAAGAGCACACTCCTCATTCCACGCCTGACCCCCTCAGCCAGCAAGGTCTCCCGAGTAGGTCCCGCAAGCCTTCCACTCCAGCACTACACTGGACCGACCAAAGTTGTTCCTCCAGCTGTGCCCAAGAACTGTGGGATCTCGTATGCAGAGTTGACAACTCGTGAAAGGAGCAAGGCCATAGCTCAGACAAAAGATGTAGAATGGCTCAACCACATCTACAGTGATGACAAACCCGCAATGGAATGGAATGGCTTCAATGCAAAGATCACCCGTTCATCTGCTACAGTCAACACACCTGCAAGTACCTACCTCTTTGGCCCTGTTGTTGACGCGTCACCATCGCATCCTGATACTGTGCTGACAAGCATGAGTTACATGCAGAGGTCTCTGAATGAAATGGGGATGAAATACACCCATTTGTCTCCTGACATGCAATTATTCATGATGGCCTCACAGATCAAGTGGAATGACATGGAGCGGTTCAAAGATGTCATCCTGCGACCAGGTGTAATGCACACCATCATGTCAGCATGTGGTGCCATTGGAAAGCTGAACAAAGGGTCAGGTGCAGAAGTGGTTATCGCTGCCTCATTCGGTGGTCTCAACGGAATCATGAATGGAAAGTCTTGGGTCCGCTCAATGAGAGCTTTCCGAATGATTTCCACCATAATCCTGTCAGACTTCTTCTCAACTGGACCAAAAACCTGGGAGGAGCTTGAAGACTACCTAGAGAGATCTAGAGGACATCCGACCGGCATGCATTGGGTCGACAATTTGATCAAGCCAACTGTTCTCGTCCATCAACTCCTACGTGCGGAGCGAGAGGGGGACCTTGCGCTACAGGTAATGGCGATGGAAGGCCTATTACCCTACCTGTTTGCATCAGGCCACTTCCACTATGCTCGGTACCTCACACAGCATGTCCTCGAAATGAACTACCTCATGCCAGCTGAAGCTAAAACAGAACTTGCCACCGGTGCATTTGTTTGCAGACACCGAGCAGGAGCATGGAATGCTGTGTCATCTGATCAATTTGGAGAGCAAACCGCAGTGCGCATCGGAAAGGGTGGACTGAAAGGATTAACTCTCTCTCCAGAACTCATCAACGAGTGGATTGATGCGTTTCCCGTCACTGCATATGTATCTGATATGCTGCATCATGTCTACCCCGGAAATGAAAAGAACAGAAGAGACGATGATGGAAGCGGACCTAGACACAAGGAAGAGGCCCATTCGAGAAGAAAAGCTGATGAAGAAGATCGGGAAGCTATGAGGATGGAAATGGCAAAGCATTCTCATCCGCTAAACGACCACAGCAACTCCCTGTACAACATTGTCACTGGGCAAATCGCATCAGATGATATCAATGTGGCAGAGGCCCTCAGCATTGGAAAAGAAATGCAGGCAAAATTCATCTCAAAATTGCCTGAACACTTCCATGCAAACATAAGCTGTCCTTTGAAGACAATGGAGACCATGAAGAAGGGCACAAATGTCGGGTCTACTGTGATCTACAATATGGAGACAATCTTTCTCCGCCTACTCACAATCGGCCAGACGCGACAGATGGAACTTGCTCCAATTTTCGAATTCGAGCTCTGTGCAGTTCCTCCATCTCTGATTGACGAGTATGGATGTCTCCGGAAGGGAACAAAGTCACCTTTGGTTAGCAAGTTAGGTGTGCCACAGAAGGACTCGTTGCAAGCTGAAACGTTGATCATTGATGCCCAACAGCTTCTCTATCATGTGGTTTGGCCTATTGGAGGAAATGTTGCCGTTCTAGCAGCATCTATGAAGACACGACTGGACAAGTACGACGCCCTTGAAAAGGTACTTGTCTTTGACAAATACGAGGAGATGTCGCCTAAGGACCATGAACGCACACGTCGAGCTGGAGTGGGAGCGACAACCTACCATCTATCCCATCAGACAGAGCTGCCACGCCGGGACACAATCATGAAAAGCAAAAAGAACAAACTGCAACTGTCTGCACTGCTGTCAACTTACGAGTTTGGAGACCACACCATAGTTGACAGCAGTAAAGACGGGGCATACGGTCACGACGAAGCGGACATCACAGTCGTCTCATATGTCCTTCAAGCTGCAGCAGCTGGTCGAAAGATCATCAGGGTGCTCAGTGATGATACAGATATATTCGTCCTCCTTGTGTTCTGGGTATTCAAGGCCAATGTCACAGCCACAGTTCAGATGGAAAAGTGGGATGGAAAGATTCTCTCAATCAACGCCACATGTGAAGAACTTGGTGAGCAATGTCTTCAGCTGCTTGGCATGCACTACCTGACAGGATCAGATACAACGTCATACTTGTATGGAAAGGGAAAGCTATCAGCAATCAAAACGCTCATCAAAGGTGATTTTGAGGGCCTCTACACTGTCTTTGGTGAGATTGGAGCCAGTAATGCTGATCTGATGGAGGCTGGAGAGACTTTCATCAACGCAATGTATGGACTACCCTCTGGCACGACCATGGCTGAAGCTCGGTACTTGTTGTACACAAGAAAACGTGGAAAACCCCTCAAGGTCATGGCCTTGCCTCCTAATGCGAAAATGGCACGAACTGCCACAACCCAAACAAAGCAGACGAAAGCGAAGACGACGAAGACAAACAAGAATGTAGCGCAGAGGAAAGTGAACATAGTGATGAAGAATGGGAGTGAACAGGCACTGCACAAAATGGCATTGTGATTGATACTGTTGTTGACTATCAAAGAGCGCAAATGAAGTTTGTTATCACATACCTACAGAGGGGATGCATACCCTCCTTGTATGAACAATATTTCCATGAACCGGAATTATTACTGAGTACTATTACTGAATGTGATAGTTAAGCGTATCACTTTACCTGCAGGCATAGTATTACATGTAAATAATTTATTAAAAGAAGCATTTCCATTAGAATCCAGCCATTTCTAGCAAACACTTCCATATCAAATCGAAATTCAACCAAGAAAGGTCATACAGAATATATAGAGCTTTGAAAAATAATGAAAGCTTTCTAATAGGCAAATAAGTTGCAGCCTATTTAGATTTGAGGATATGGTCGTCAAATGTTTAGTTTAAGGGCAAAATAAAGACCCTGACAACCTATGGTTTTGGTCTGAACATTTGGTTCTGCTTTTGTGTATCATTATCTTGTATTTTTTTTAATTCCTATTGACACATGCTAATCAGCAATTTTGTTTGTGAATTGTTATGCACATACTCGAATATGCAAATTAGGGTGGCCATCTTGAAATCGAAAGTGTTACCATCTACTATATATGCCACATGAACATTGACATGCAATGTAATATTTGTACACTTATGTTAACCAGAGAAAAGAGGTACATCTTTAGACTCTTATATTTAATTTGACTAGATTAAATTGTTAACAATTGAAGCTCCTTTTGTAAATATGTTAATTAGGCAATTATTCAAAACAGAATAGTTACCACTGATTGCCCAAATGAGCTGAAATTGATTAATCAACAAAACGTTTGAAAGTATCATATATTTCATATTTATGTTGTATCTATTCAAACTCCTAGACTTTGTGAACCCAAATTTATACTTAATTTGCAAATTACGGTGTCCATCTTGGATTGTGCATTAAAGTTTTGTACATACTCTAATCAAATTAGGGTGGCTATCTTGAATTCGAAAGTGTTACCATTTGTGCGGCACATGAACATTGACGTAAGCTGAAATCTTTTTACAATCATATTAACCCGAGAAATATTAAGTTATTTGTTTTTTAATACAAATTGTAACAATTGTATCTCCTTTTGCAAATATGCTAATTAGGCTACATGTATTATGCAAATTAGGCGAATCGCAAAAGTTACCACTGGTTGCCCGACTGAGCTGGAACTGATTAATCAACCATTAAAACATTTGAACAAATTATATTCGATTTATTGTGTTGTCTATTCAAACTTCTAGACTTTGTGAAAATAAATTACTTCTTAAATATGCAAATTAGGGCATCCATCTTGGATTTGAAAGTGTTGTTGTGGTTAAACATGCTAATTAGTGTCAGAAATGAATTCCTTGCCCCCATTTACCCTAGAATAAAGGGATTACCCATGTTTTAAGGATTTCATAAAATAAAACTACATTTAACCTTATTTCAGAAAAATGCAAATTAGCTGATTATGCTAATTAGGCTTATAAAAAAAGTTGCCCAAAGTTGCCAAAGTGGCAACAAAGCTGAAATTTATCCCAAACCCTTCTAAAATATGAATCAAGAAAAAAACATTGGACTAAAGAACTTTTCCAGGTCTACTAAAAATCTACACGACTACACATTGGTAATGCTGGTAATGCTTTACCAACAAACAAACACGCATGATATCTCCACCCATTCCTCAGGATTACTTGAGGCATAATAATTACTGCACATAGCATGTTGTAAGACTGCTTTGGGAATAATTCAGGCAGATGGGCATAAGTCTGTCCCAGTGGCATAGCCAGACAATTACACAGGGTGTCCAGCAGTTTATCCTCTAAAAAGTCACAAAAAAGGGCTACTGAAGGAAATGAAGTGGTCAATAAATTGTCATGGATTACAATTTTAACAATTCTCAAACTGCAATCAACAGTGCTCAGCTAAGCTTAAAAAAAACAGGGGCAGAGTAATAAGTAAAATATGTAAACTACATTTCTTTCACAAGGGGAAGCAATATATGGTGAGGACAGTACTCCGTACAGAGGGATAGCAGTTTCCCCAACAGCCATTGTAGCCTTACATTCATTTTACACAAATTATTCTTCAAGTTCAGGGCAGTCAAGCGGTAATAACCTTACCCTGCTCCCAGATCTGGGAGCTATTCAAGCAGATAATCAGTAGTCTGTTTATTGGCATAGACAGGGTCAAACCAAGGATGATGAGGGGAGGGGGGGGGGGGGGGGGGCGGGACAAGTACAAAATATTTCCCTCACTTATGGCTATGAGAGAGGTAATGTTTGCCAAAAAATACTAACATTTTTTTCTTTTTTTTCTTAGATTTGTAATCCCACAGAAGGGACAGGTAGCAGCCTTAGCAGGGATGTGGCGAAAATCACCACTTGGAGGGGGGCAGTCTCCCCTTGCCACCCCCCCCCCCCCCCCACCCTCAGTTATGCCCCCTGTCTATTTGTGAAGGAGCTAGCCATGCATGCTGGCATTATGCGCCCTTGGCATCACCTTAAACTCTCTTTAAATTCAGTAGTCAAGAGTTCATGCGGCAATGGACACAAATCGAAGGAATCAATACAAATTTGTTTACAGTCAGAGTTCAGACCGTCTCTTACCAAAAAATTATTGAGGATCGATAAAGCCCTGTCAGGCTTTTTTTGTAACTCCTGACAAACCTTTCATTAGTGCTGTAACTGACCTTGATGATCGGATCGTTTGATCGGATCGGCAAAATTTTATCGATCTTCGAAATCGGATCGATGATCGGGATCGGATGATCGGCTATTAAAAAAAAAAAAAAAAAAAAAAAAAAAAATCGTTTTTTTTTCTTTGGAAAATGATCCCCAAAAAACACAATTTGGGAATATAAATGAATACCAAAGCAACATATATCCATATTAATAAGCCCAAGGTAATCTTGTACGGGTATGCTTTCATTTCAAACTGATTACCTCTTCTTTTACAAAATTACTCACGCCGATTTTGAGCTTAGTCCCATGTGATTAATTTGGCGTAACCTTTCAGAAACACATGGGACTAAGCTCAAAATCGGCGCGAATAATTTTGTAAAAGGAGAGGTAATCAGTTTTAAATGAAAGCATACCCATACAAGATTACCTTGGGCTTATTAATATGGATATATGTTGCTTTGGTATTCATTTATATTCCCAAAATATGTTTTTTGGGATCATTTTCCAAAGAAAAAAAAAAAAGATTTTTTTTTTTTTTTTTTTTTTTTTGCCGATCCGATCTTCCGATTTTTTCTGCATGATCGGAAATCGGCAAAAACGGTCCGATCATGTATGATCGGATCGTGATCGGCATGCCGATCCGATGATCGGTTACAGCACTACCTTTCATGCAGATTTTCTCTTCCAGTTCAGTGAGCATTTGACGAGGGCAATGCAACATTACAGAACTGTGTACTTTGTGCTCATATAAATCTAAATGGATGATGAAGCCTAATGTTATTGTTGATCTTCGATCATCACAATCAAATTTATGAACTTTCAGCTCACCCAATAGAGGGAAAGTTCTTTGTGCCACTGAACCAAACAGACAAACAAACAAACAAAAAACAAACAAACAAACATAACAGACAAAAAATTATGATAATTGTTTAAACATTAGAACAAATTTCCCAACAACTTATGCAGCAAAGTTGTTAGCAAAACTTTGACCTCTACATTGATGTACAGGCAGGCTCCATAATAATGTATTAGAATATCTCTGCTGGAGATAACTATTGGCAAGGTAACAAAGTAACAAATTACACAAAATTATAATTTTATAACAAAACACTGTGTGTGTTCTGCAATTTTCTCTATTGACCGTATCCTAGTACACCACAGGTAGGATTTCATTAGTTGCTAGTTTGCCTATAAATCTAGATAGTTGCCCTGCTATGTGTACTTTCTCTCTTTTCCAATTTATCAAGTCCCAGTAACCTAGATAAAAGCTCATTATTCTATTCTTAGGTTAAGGATACTGTATGTATGCCCATGATGCAACATGAAGTCTTGTATCTTTATTGTGACAATACATGGCCATTGTGATAATACAGCCTTCAACCTGTATACATTGCGCCTGTGCCTGTTACATGCAGCTACACATGAATAGAGGAACAGTTTTAAACTATCAGTTTCCACATGAATGAAAGACATTCGTTCTGCATACTTAGTATTCTATAATATACAGCTGTAGAGCTCTACTAATTACAATTTGTCACATGTACGATGTAAACAGTAGTGGAGAGTGTAGACACATCTATAAGAGGTCTAAGATTCTTATTTTTTCAAATAGTAATAAACTAAATTGTATATTAACACAAATTATGTTAATGATGTTATTTTTGTTTAATAATTTGTTGATAATGAAGAAATTAGTTCATAAATAAAATAAAATAAAATGTATGTAAAAATTATTGTAGAAAACAGTCAAAATACAATCAATTGGGAATTATAAACAACAAATTAATGGCAAAGTTCTACATATTGTGCACCTTGCTTCTGAAGTTCTTATCATCATCCTCACAATCTCTTCAAACCCATAGAGCAGTGGTGTAGCGCGGTCGGACTGATTGGGGGAGGGGGGCAACCGAATGAGTTGGGGGAACACCTTATGTATTTCTTTGTTTTTACACAGATTGTCCCCTTATGTTTTTGACAAATTATTGGGGGGCACTTGACCCCTCCCCCCTTGCCACCCCCCCCCCCCCCCCCCTTGCTCCATCACTGAAATAGAAGATACCTGATACTAGTGGCCTAGATTTCTCTGCCTTCTTAGTTGACAAACATCATCCAATCACCTGACTTCTGAATTTTATGATCACTGTCACCTTCAAAGTCGTTCGTTTTTTAAGCAAAAAGACACAACACATGCAGGAAACACTGCTGTACATATATGTACAGCAGTGTTTCCTGCATGTGTTGTGTCAAAATGTTTTATAGAACTTGTGATTTACAGCCCTTGATGTTTATTATTGGGTACGTATACATAATGTACTCTTTATTATACACAGATTATGCACCTTTTGCACATAATCACATTATCATATCCTTGCACAGAGCACCATCTGTGTATACACATGTATACATTATGAACATATCCACAGGGGGGGGGGGGGGGGGTAGTTGATCCAAGTGGCCCATTTGACTCTGCCTTGCTACACTACATAATGTGGCACCTCATTGCTGGCTACCAAATGAAGGACTGTCCACTTGGTAACTTAGCTCAGGGCTCCACACTTACCTTTTTTGTCAGTGGCCCAGTCGGGCCAGTGAAATAATTTCTTCCTCTTTGTTTGGAAGGATGCTTTTCATTCTCATGTATTAGCTCCACAAACCCACTATGGATAGGTATCAGTGGCACAGTTCATGCTACTCAGTGCACAGCTTCTCAAGAGTCTAGCATCTCACCATTTGACTCCTACAAAACAGATCAATATCACTCTCTCATAAAACAAAACAACTATTATTGGAAGACGTCACCACCACAAACAGTGTCTCAATTTCATTACACTTCTCAGGATAGCATAATACTCTACATGCAGCACAATCTTATTGAGACGGAGGCTGCTTGACTGCCTTGAAAAGGGAATCTGCACACTTGAGAAAAACAACTCAGTAATTTACCCCACAACCCAGACACTGAAAATAATAAATTGCTATTTTCTTATTGTGCTCTGCTAGTCTGCTTCCTCAGTTAAATTAAGTTCTTATTGACAGATTACATGGGTAAACAAAATTAATTATTATTACAGTATTTCATTATTTATTAGTATCATTATTAGTATTATTATTAGTATTAGTATTATTATTATTATTTTATTTTATTTAATTTATCTATTTTTTTTTTTTTTTGGTGGTACTTTCTACTAGGAATACAATAGATAATTGTAGACTTTCTGTGGACAATGCAGGTATAACAAATTGTAGTCTGGTTTTGGGGTAAATTAAAAGAAAATTTACTTGCCAGCAAAAAAAAAATGTGAAAGAAAAGAAAAATTAATCCTCAATTAATAATCAATCTATTTGGAAAATGTCTCACCATTTTTTGTTTAGATAAGATAAATAGATAAGGAATTACAAAGGTCTTTTTTCTCTCATGGTTGAATAGAAATGTTAGTAGCCTGATCAAATTTTACTAAAGAATAATGAAATTTCACTTGTCTGCCATCAAATTTGACTTGACCTGGGCAATCAGGAAAGAACTAGTGTTGAGCCCTGTTTACGTCCAGAACGTATCATGCAATTCATTAGCATAACTGCTTTACTGTACTTCAATTGATCTTACTTGCACAAAATGTGTATATTTTCTAAGGCTGAGTCATGTCGGTAATTGTCGGAACCGCGTCCCGATAAACTTTTACCGGTCGGGAACCGGTACCCCGATAAATTTTTACCGTCAAAACTCGGACCGGTAAAATCACGCAATCGTGCAAAAAAAAAAAAAAATGTTAAAGAAGAAATCAAGATTATCACAATAATGAAGCGGAATTCAAATAAAAACGGGGCAATTGATATCATTTACTTTAAAGAGTGGTTATTTTCGAGAAATTATTGGTTCGTTACTTCGTTTGACAGTCAGAAATTGAACAGGAAGCGCAACATTGCTAGTCATTTGAACGATATTGTCGGCGGATGTGCACACAATGTTAGTCCGATACTCCAGGGGAGTTTGTCTGATGCCTTTGATGGATCTTTGTATGATCCAGCTGATGAGCCAGTGCATTCAAAAAGTGGATCAAAATACGTTTTTTGGTCATTTGCACCATTTAAAAATGTTTTGATATTCTACTTAATGATTTCATGGCGTTTGACAGCCGAACAGAAACAAAAATGAGCCCCAAAACAATGAAAACAACTACTCAAAACATCGATAAAAAACGACTACATCGCTCCCATTCGCTCGTATACCCTGCCATGCATGTCTGCAAGTTACGCCGGGTCTCTTTTTCTTTGGCGAGATTCATCCGCCGGCCGGTGGAACTATGTTAATTCATCCGCCATACGTTATCGTAATACTGCACACGCACATTTGATCCATAAATAGGCCATGTGCGTGTGCAGTATTACGATAACGTATGGCGGATGAATTAACATAGTTCCACCGGCCGGCGGATGAATCTCGCCGAAGAAAAAGAGACCCGGCGTAACTACTTGCAATCTTGCATGCACAATGCATGCATGCATACAGGGTATACGAGCGAATGGGAGCGATGTAGTCGTTTTTTATCGATGTTTTGAGTAGTTGTTTTCATTGTTTTGGGGCTCATTTTTGTTTCTGTTCGGCTGTCAAACGCCATGAAATCATGTAAGTAGAATATCAAAACATTTTTAAATGGTGCAAATGACCAAAAAACGTATTTTGAGCCACTTTTTGAATGCACTGGCTCATCAGCTGGATCATACAAAGATCCATCAGACAACTCCCCTGGAGTATCGGACTAACATTGTGTGCACATCCGCCGACAATATCGTTCAAATGACTAGCAATGTTGCGCTTCCTGTTCAATTTCTGACTGTCAAACGAAGTAACGAACCAATAATTTCTCGAAAATAACCACTCTTTAAAGTAAATGATATCAATTGCCCCGTTTTTATTTGAATTCCGCTTCATTATTGTGATAATCTTAATTTCTTTTTTAACATTTTTTTTTTTTTTTTTTTTTCGGGGCACCGTTTCCGATATAACGAAACCGGGTCCCGATTGAAACGGTCGGTAACCGGTGTGATCGACCGAACCGACTCAACCTTAATATTTTCCACTCCATTTGGGAGTATTAAGTACAGGCAATTAGGCCCACACAGAAATACACAGTGAAATGACTGACATTTGATACTAAAATACTTCCCATACATGTCAGTAAGTTTAAAGGGATAGTTGAGTTCTGGTAAGGAGAGTACAGTTTTAGTGAAACTGAATTTTAGTAACCAAAACCTGCATCATTACATTACAAACTAATAGTTATAACTAGAAAGGAACACAAAATTACAAATGACGTAGTAAAGATCATGTTATCATTCAAAAAGAGCCGTTAAAACGTAAGAGGGCGCTCTCTAAACACTCATCGGTTTCAACCATTTTGAATAAAATATTGTGCATGTGATGCTTTGTTGAAATAGTGATTAGATAGAGAAATAACCAACAACTATTTAAATACCTATTTTGTAACTTTTTGAAAAGTGGAAGCATTTTTTTGAATTTTTAACGGCTGGTTCAAAATTCTCTAATAAACCCTGGGCCCCGGGTTTATTACAAATTGTTATATTTATGGATATTTCAGCCGTTTCTGAACCGATTTTGATCAAACAAAGATGATTTTATTGTTTAAATATTATGCTCTTTCAAATTTTACACTCAGTTTTTCATTACCTCACAAACCAATTAAGTAGTCTAGCGCCCTCTCTACCAAAACTCAACTTTCCCTTTACAGGGATCTAGTAACTTTGTTGGCATGTGCAAAAAGTGATGAATGGTTGATGCAATGTATAGTGCTGTTATCTCATATGTCCACAGGGTATTGTGTGAAAATTTCAAGTCAAATGGACATTGCATGGCCAAGTAATGAGCGAAAATGCAAAGTGATATTGGGTGATATTCACTTTGTACAGGGATGAAAAACTCGCCCGGAGTTTTTCTTATCTGAATACTTTGATCGTACATATCTTTGTAACGAAAGGGAAATTTGAAAAACCAAAACCTGTCCCATGATTTTAATGTTAATACGAATACAACAAGGTATGAGGGAACCGCTAGAATTAAAATTTTATTTTGAGGATTTGGACAATGTTACTAAGTCCCTTTAAGATGGGGTGGGGTCATTGGTGTAGCATGGTCAGACCGATTGGAGGGCACATTAATGGCTGCACTCGATGTATATCTTTATGTGTAAAGGATTCTACCCTTATATTTGTTGGGGTTTTTTGGACAAATTATTGGGGTTACGTGCCCCACGGGGCCAGGGGATACTTTTTGAAGCCTATTGTATTAACATTACACAAAAATTATTTTGCACAATTGACCTCTGGATCTGTTATAAATTCAGGGGTTCTTTTTTGATTTTTTATAAACATTTTTTTTTTGGGGGGGGGGGGGGTAAATTGACTTTAGCCCTCGCTACCCTGTATATTCTTCCCCAGATACAACATAGTAGGAAAGATCATTTTAATGTTTGTAAATTAAACTTGTCAATTAAAAAGATTAAAACGGTCCCCACTCCAGTGCTGTTTCAAATGGACATCTTTTGTTCACTACTTTGTACTTTGTTTACGCATTAATTCAAATCCATCTATGATCCATCCATCATTCTATCCTCCCTGCAAATCGCCATATCCCAATATTGGCAGACCCATCCTTCCATAGTATCTTTGTCCATCCATCTATCTAACACTAATCTGTCCATCGATCCTTCCAGCCAGCCACCCTTTCACACAACCATCAAATTACATATATCCATCTCTCCATCCATCTCCAGGCCATGCAAAGTTCAATCCATCAATCCAGCCTTATTCATCCATCCTCCGATCCACTTATCTACATGATCCATCCTCATACATCCTTTTGTATTCATCCATTCTTATTTAGCCATTTACCCATTTACCCATTGATCAGATTGGACTTTTGGTAGTTAGTAATTTATTTGTTCATTCATGATTCATTCATTCATTCATTCATTCATTCATTCATTCATTCATTCATTCATTCATTCATTCATTCATTCATGCACCCATCCATCCTTCCTTCATTCATTCATTCAATGCACCCATCCATCCATTAATTCTTCCTTCATTATTTCATCATTCATTCATTCATTCATTCATTCATTCATTCATTGATCATTCATTCATTCATATTTTCACTTGTCATTTTATAAGCATTTTTATATTCAATGAGATAACAATTAACATACATCGTTTCCAAAAGTTTATATATTGACTACATTCGTACTATCAAGTATCGAGATTCTCACAAAAGACTGTAATTCAAATAAATAAATATTAATAAATAAGTTACCTTCTTCGCAACAGTTCCCGCAAACTTGAACACGGTCTTCACATCAACCGGACTTGCAGCAGCACCACCCCCGCTAGCTCCGGCGGCACCTGATGCTCCTTTACCGGCATTTTCAACAGCAGTACGGGCTTTTTTGCAAGAGAATATTAGGGCTTCACTTGGGTCAACTGATCGCTTTCGTCTGACCCTCAATACAGTCGCCATCTTTCCTTCGATGAGTGATAATAATGATATGAATTTAGAGGACAAATCGCAATAACTTTGCTCTCTGTTCCACCTTGCTTGTGTTTACAAATTGTCTATGACGGTGCACATGCAGTACATGTGGTGAATCTTCGTGTACTGTACGTGTACGTACGTATACCGAGCGCGGCCGCACTATATTGCTCTTCGTGTGCCACAACGACCGCTACGTTCTGTGCGGAAAAGTCGTCTGCTACAAAAACAGGCTAATCCTCAAAAAGTGACCCCATCCCCAACAGGCTTGTGGTAACAAATCAGAAAGTAAATGAGAACAATCGTGTCATTTAAAGTAAATAACATTATTTTCGGGCTCATACTTAAAACACTGTGAGACAAACTTTTGTGTATCTGCTTGCAATCAGCCTGTGTCCCCCCCACCCCACTGGAAAAATACGAAAAATCAAACGGCTGCGCCACTGTCTTCCCGTCTTTAGTTTGCTTTCTTTCGTTCGTTTTCAAAATAATGTTATACATGATCAAGACATTTCTTCACATATACTGTATAATACATTATAGTACAAGCAATTAGTGAAAGCGGAATAAGGTACCAAAACGCAGATAAGCTGAAATCAATGGCGGCCTTTCACCTAACAAATAAATGTATTATACATCCTCCTCCTCCTCCTCGATCCTCCTCCTCCTCATCCTCCTCCTCCTCGATCCTCCTCCTCCTCCTCCTCCCTCCTCCTCCCTCCTCCTCCTCAGGCTCCTCCTCCTCCTCCTCCTCCTTCCTTCTCCTTCCTCCTCCTCCTCCTCCTCCTCCTCCTCCTTCTCCTCCTCCTCCTCCTCCTCCCCCCTCGAGTCCTCATCTTCCTCGTACTAGTCCTCCTCCACTCCTTCTCATCATCATCCTCCTCCTCCTCCTCCGCTCCTCCTCATCATCATCATCTCCCCCCCCCCCCCCCTCCTCCTCCCCCTCCTCCTTCGCGCGCGAACAGATTAGTTTGTTGTGTAACTTGCGTATATGGTCTGGGGTGAGTATCTTTTTTTTTGTACCGGGCCACGTAGTTCCAGTGTAGGCTGCATTGCTCTGGCTGCTTGTGTGACGTGCACAAAATTGCACCATTTATATAAATGCAAAATCTTCTCCGTGGGAGGGGGATACCCCCTCCCAAACCCTCTCTATATTTGGCTCTGCCCCAGCCCTCGGTAGCTTCGCCCCCTCGGGACTCATTCTTGGCTATAGGCTATGTTGTTGGATCATACATAATGTGGCATATGGTTTATGTTGGAACTGTGTATGACACTACATACAATATTTGTGTGTGCGTTGGGGTACATAATTATTTATTAGTGTGTTTTCTTCGTGAAAATATATTTCAAATTTCTGGTCGATCAAATCATAACACGCTTTCCCAGATACAGTCAATGTTAAGCCCGAATTTCCTATATATAATAGGTAAGCACCAGATTGCACAATTTCAAGTCCAAAAATGCAAAAGCTCCCTACCGTGGGAGGGGGGACACCCCCCTCCCCGTACACCCTCCCCCCGCTAAGTCACTTCGCTCCCTCGGGCTTGGTCGCTTCGCTCCCTCTCAATGTATCACTCTCACATCTAGCTCAAAGTTGATGCGCAGCCCTGTGCACGTGGTTGGGCATGAGCCCCTACACACAAAAAAGCGTGAGCCCCCTTAGGTTTTTGCCCCCCCCCCCCCCCCCCAATCCAAAACTGTTTCCGGCGCGCCTGGTCTCGACCATCTTAATTAATGATCTTGGCTACGAAAAAATTGATAAGCCCCCCCCCCCCCCCCCCCCCAACTGAGAGGACTTTCAAGCAATTTCCTCGGTCTCGAAAAGTTTTGGCAGGCGGTCTCGGGCGCGAAAAATTGGTCTCGGTCCGGTGAACGGCAAATCATCCCTCCCCCCCCCCCCCCCCCCCCAGGTGTAAGATCCTGTCTACGCCACTGTGACAAAGGATATCAAAATCCTAACACAATTTTTAAAAAGATGGATTTCAATTAATCTTTGTTGTATAATTATATAGCCCCCGTCCCTCTGCCCGCAATAATTGTTGATAAAATAATATGAAGGCATAACATTATTATTGTGTCATCATATACCTTTTATTAAAAATATACAAATAAGAAATAAATATTATGAATAATTGTGATATCGTACAGCAGATATATACATGTAGCTAATCATAACACAGAATTAAATTCCTTTTTAGTCAGAATCAGAGGCGTCGATCCGTTTTTGCAATTTGGGGGCGGGGGGGGGGGGGGGGGGAGGGCAACATTTTCCAGAGATAAGGTTCAAGGTTCAAGGTTCATTTTATTTATTTATTTCACAAAAAACATTAATCAGCATAAACATAATTTGAAGTGCAATATTTAGTCATTAAACAACCCACACGGGTTCTTCTAAACAAGTCATGAAAGAAAGAGGAGACCTTAAAGAAGCTTATGGGCTTGTAAGAGCAAGGTCCCCGAAGAAAATATAATACATCAATGTTTTAATTACTCTGAAACATTAAAAAAAGTAAAACTACCGTATAAGACAAAAAATGATTAAACGTGGGGGAAACAAATATTTACAAAAGGGATAGCTTGATATATGAGGAGGAAAATATAAACAAAAGGATGGAGAGGGGAAAAGCAAAATATAACAAGGAAAACAACAAGCAGAGAAAAGCAGAGAAAGAAGAAGGTTCTATGTATGGGGAAAGGGTTGTTGTGATAAATAGAGTGTAAGGAAAAGAATAGAAGAGAGAGAGAGAGAATGTGAACTTCAAACATTTACAAGTGACAAAAAAGTACTAACAAACGAAACATAACAATGCATGTTATCAATAACAACAACAAATAATAATTACTTAATATCATGTGTGGTGATATAATTTTTACATTAAACATTTTCAGCATAATTACTCAATACATGTAATTTCAATTTGCGTTTAAAACAAAGACACTGACAGAGCTAGTTACATCAACAAGAAGTGAATTCCAAAACTTGGGACCAGTACAAGCCAGCGTATTCAGAGCAAAAGCAGTTCTTACACGTGGTATATGAAGTGCAGTTGCCTGCCTTCTATTATAGCTATGAATCTGATTGTTTTTTTCTAAATATTTGTACTAGCGCATTTGGGAGAATACCATTTTCAAAACCATACATAATTGGGTCTAACTGCAAAAAATAAATGTCTTCTACCTTTAATATCTTATTACTATAGAACAAAACATTAGTATGAGCACGATAATTTACATTAAAAACAACTCTAACCACCCTTTTCTGGGCAACAAAAATCTTATCTAGTTGCGTTTTTAATGACTTCCCATGCCAGCACTCCATACCGTAATTGAGAAATAAGGCAAAATTAAAGTAGAATATAAAATAAGTAAATTTTCTTGTGGGGACAAAAGAACTTAATTTATAAATTACACCAGTATTCTAGACACAACTTTACAAAATATTACTACAATGAGATGCCCAAGACAGCTTCTCATCAATGTGCAGCCCAAGAAACTTGGTGGAAGTTACTCTCACAACATTGACATCATTAAAAAGTACATCTCCAGGTAAATCCTTTAGGGAGTTACTAAAAAACATATAGTTTGTCTTTTGAAGGTTCAAAGACAACTTATTTGCATGAATCCACAAGATAAGTTTCTTTAATTCACTATTAAACCGTATCTAATAAAACTTCAGGGTTTTTATGAGAACAAAATACACTTGAATCATCTGCAAAAAATATAAAGGATAGGACATCAGCATGAAAGATGAAAATCATTAATAAAAAGTAGGGGGCCAAGATACTGCATGGTGAGAGAGCCAAAAGCCCCACATGGGGGGGGGGGGGGGGGGGGCAAGAAATAGTTTTCATGTTTACGGTGATAAATGAAAGAAAAGAAATTGAGCTATGCAGTGATGTATATATTTTTGAAAATCTTGTCATAATAATGTCAACCCCGTCAAAGTCGGATTTTTTTTTAGGGACGCACGAATTGAATGAAGTACGTGAAAAAACGGATATTATCTCAAGTTTGCTGCCCTCTTTGTTTCAAGAAGATTTTATAGGGAAAATCATGCACCGATCCACTTTTGTTTTCGCTTTCCTTCAAGATTTTGTGTAACTTCACACCTATCTGCATCTATTGAAAGGTAAGGCGATTTACTCAAATCATTAATTTGTGTCATACTTTAGGATAATGTTGTTCGTGACAGTCAATGTTTAAATGCGCAAAAAGATCAGAAAAAAGAACGCGGTTGTGTGATGATTGAAGCGATGCGACAAATGCATCGCACCAACATTTCACGCAGACATCTACCATACACACATTTTCCTGGCCGCAAAGGGTACATAGACAATACTTGTGTTGGCGTGTCGACAATATATGTCGGCCATCCAATCTCGATGCATTACCCGCGGCACACACCATTATGGTAATGTGCGTATGAGTGCTAGGCCATTACCCTGCAGATGCAATGGCGCCAGCGCCAATGCATGACAGTCAATGACGTATAAAACGCTTCTACGTTCTACCGTGCGACCGCATAATATCGCCACCGCGATTACGATTGACAATTTTCAACCTTGCGTCCTTCAAACTACTCCTTCTCAAAAAATACTCGCAAAGAACACACGAGAATCGCACACATAAAACTGAGAACATTGGCTTTCAAACTGTGTGTTTGGTCCGTATCGTAAAGACGATCCTACTGTGCACTGCGCTACCGAAAATGGTCTACATTGTGCAGGACAACAAGGAGAACTTTACGTTTGGGGCGACGGGGCAGAAACTGCAAAACAAGCTTTCGATTCTTTGCTATTGTGCGTAATAACCCGTGCGGATTTTAAAGCCACTTGGAAAATGTGAAGTTTAAAAGTTACTTATTCAGTACCAACTATTCGCCCGACTGGTGAGTGTGTTAGTACGGCGAAAAAAGGGCGGCGGAACAAACCCAAACAAAATGCAATGTTAAAAAAGTCGCTGCATAATCCCACTGCCCATAGACATTGCACGTAAAATTGATCAAGGAAATGTACAATAAGCCTGGGGCCCGGCCCGGTTTGCCGGGCCAAACCCGCCGGGTTTGGCTTCCCGGCCGGGCCGGGCCGGGTTCCGGGTTGGAGAGACGATTGCCAAAACCCGGGGGAAAAAACCCGGTAAAAAACATGTGTTTTGGAAAAGTTATATTCCCGTTTGAATGACACACTTATTCCAGTTTCTTTCGCAGTTTTTGTAAGTGGAAAACGGGGACCAAAACAACGTCAAAACATTTCCGATATCTGCTAAATAAGTTGATTTTTAAATCGGGATTTGTCGACAATTCGATGAAGTTCCGTTTCAGATATTTGGGGGCTTTTTGGGGTATCATTTTCTCTTGGGCATATCAAAGTTTTTTCAGCATACCATATCGTAACTTTGTTCGCTAATTTCAAGAAGATGATAACGATATTCCAGATTAGTTTGACATCGTTTTATCAGCAATCATTTTGATATTGCCTGCTCTTATTTTGCGATGATGAAAACGATGTTTCATATTTGTTTTGCGTCATATTCTCGAAGCGCATTATCGTAACTTTGTTCGCTAATTTCACGAAGATGATAACGATTTTCTAGATTAGTTTGACATCGCTGTATCGGCAATCATTTTGATATTGCCTGCTCTTATTTTGCGATGATGAAAACGAAGTTTCAGATTTATTTTGCGTCATATTCTCGAAGCGCATTATCGTAACTTTGTTCGCTAATTTCAAGAAGATGATAACGATATTCCAGATTAGTTTGACATCGCTTTATCGGCAATCATTTTGATATTGCCTACTCTTGTTTTGCGATGATGAAAACGAAGTTTCAGATTTATTTTGCGTCATATTCTCGAAGCGCATTATCGTAACTTTGTTCGCTAATTTCACGAAGATGATAACGATTTTCTAGATTAGTTTGACATCGCTGTATCGGCAATCATTTTGATATTGCCTGCTCTTATTTTGCGATGATGAAATCGATGTTTCAGATTTATTTTGTGTCATAATCTTGAAGCGCATCATCGTAACTTTGTTTGCTAATTACAAGAAGATGATAACGATATTCTAGATTAGTTTGACATCGCTTTATCGGCAATCATTTTGATATTGCCTGCTCTTATTTTGCAATGATGAAATCAATGTTTCAGATTTATTTTGCATCATAATCTCGAAGCGCATCATCGTAACTTTGTTCACTAATTACAAGAAGATGATAACGATATTCCAGATTAGTTTGACATCGCTTTATCGGCAATCATTTTGATATTGCCTGCTCTTCTTTTTGCGATGATGAAAACGATGTTTCATATTTATTTTGCGTCATATTCTCGAAGCGCATTATTATCGTAACTTTGTTCGCTAATTTCAAGAAGATGATAACGATATTCCAGATTAGTTTGACATCGATTTATAGGCAATCATTTTGATATTGCCTGCTCTTATTTTGCGATGATGAAAACTATACATGAGTCGACATAAATGCCGTGATTTTACCGTTTACGTTATCAAAATGAAGCGAAAACATTACGAATATTAGTCAATAAAAAATTATCATCGTAAGTATGCTTATTTAATAAGTCCGACAGACGATAAATGGGTCGAAATAAATGCCAAAATTATACCGATTGCGTTCTCAAAATACGCGAAAACGTATTTCTTCGGACCTCAGTAACTTATCACATGAAATTATCATATATTTGATAATGTTGATGTTTCAGATATTTTAAGCACCATTTTCTTGTAGCGGCTCATGTCTAAACGTCTGTTTGAATTATTAGATTTGATTAACTAATATTCGTAAGGTGTTCGCTTCATGTTTAACCCGTAACGTTCATCACAAATATTAATGTTCAACTCTTTATATAAAGAGGAATTCAAGTCCAAGTCACTTGGGCAAACTAAAAATAGTATACTTTACAAAATATACGGCAATGCTATAGGGCGATTTTTTCTTTTAAAAAAGGAATCGTGATTGCATTTTCGTTTCAATATGTCCATAAATCACCTTTCATGCTATATAAAGTTCGAAACACATTACAATCAACTTGATCTTTGAAGCATTATTCCATTATTCTCATAGTCGCAAACATCGCGACTCGCACCTCGTATTAAAACGGGGTACTCGCACATGGCGGCTTAACCGGCTTTCCCTAACGTCCGCATAACTAGTCGGCGGGAAGAAAAAAACAAACACGCTTCGAAGCAGATGCCCCGATTCACACATGCACACGCACACACACAGTAGCCTGAGGAATGCCATCGATTTATTCAATAATAATCATCACTCTACGCACACGACATACATTTAGTTCTTGGCCACAATCGTCTTTACTTTTCTTCCACCAAATCATATCACCAGAATCAGAATCTTTATTCAAAAATTCAACTTGCATATCCATCATCGTTCCATAATAGCATTGATTATAGCAAACAAAATAAAGATTAATAAGTATGAAATACAACATTGTACGTGGCGTGCATTTTTAATTTTTAATTCAATATGATTCAAACGGACGATAACTCAGTCGAAGGAAGTGCTGTGGTTTTACCGATTTCGTCCTAAAAAATTGAGCGAAAACGTTACGAATATTAGTCAATCAAAAACTCGTCGTAATTCTGAAATTTAATAATTCAAACAGACGATAAATAAGTCGAAATAAGTGCCGTGATTTTAGCGATTGCGTCCTCAAAATGAAGCGAAAACGTTACGAATATAAGTCAATCAAAAACTCGTAACTCTGAAATTTAATAATTCAAACAGACGAAAAATAAGTCGAAATAAGTGCCGTGATTTCAACGATTGCGTCCTCAAAATGAAGCGAAAACGTTACGAATATAAGTCAATCAAAAACTCATCGTAATTCTGAAATTTAATAATTAAAACAGACAATAAATAAGTCGAAATAAGTGCCGTGATTTCAACGATTGCGTCCTCAAAATGAAGCGAAAACGTTACGAATATAAGTCAATCAAAAACTCGTCGTAATTCTGAAATTTAATAATTCAAACAGAAGATAAAAAAGTCGAAATAAGTGCCGTGATTTCAACGATTGCGTCCTCAAAATGAAGCGAAAACGTTACGAATATAAGTCAATCAAAAACTCGTCGTAATTCTGAAATTTAATAATTCAAACAGACGATAAATAGGTCGAAATAAGTGCCGTGATTTCAACGACTGCGTCCTCAAAATGAAGCGAAAACGTTACGAATATAAGTCAATCAAAAACTCGTCGTAATTCTGAAATTTAATACTTCAAACAGACGATAAATAAGTCGAAATAAGTGCCGTGATTTCAACGATTGCGTCCTCAAAATGAAGCTAAAACGTGGCATGCATGATGCATTTTTAATTTTTAATTCAATGATTCAAACGGACGATAACTCAGTCGAAGGAAGTGCTGTGATTTTACTGATTGCATCCTAAACAATTGAGCGAAAACGTTACGAATATTAGTCAATCAAAAACTCGTCGTAATTCTGTAATTTAATAATTCAAACGGACGATAAATAAGTCGAAATAAGTGCCGTGATTTCAACGATTGCGTCCTCAAAATGAAGCGAAAACGTTACGAATATAAGTCAATCAAAAACTCGTCGTAATTCTGAAATTTAATACTTCAAACAGACGATAAATAGGTCGAAATAAGTGCTGTGATTTCAACGATTGCGTCCTCAAAATCAAGCGAAAACGTGGCATGCATCAAAAACTCGTCGTAATTCTGAAATTTCCGTCATGAGCGCGAGTTGAATTTTCCCGTTGTCAAACTAGTAAAAAATAACATCGTAAACATGCCGATTCATCACAAAATAGAAGCGTCAATAGCTTTAAATCAAAGCCATTTCAACGATGCCAATACAGCCTATTGTAAGCCCAAATTGTACTTCAGAGAGATGATGTAAACAGCGTTTATTCTTATGAGTTTTTACCGGGTTCCGGGCCGGTCCGGGACCCGGTAAAAAATCTGAAGCAACTTCCGGGCCGGTCCGGGCCGGGTTTTTTTCTTCCGGGCCCCAGGCTTAATGTACAAATTACAACTTTCGGGCGAAATGAAATTGTTCTATTTTCTAAATAAGTTATGACTATGGCAATGACAACTATAGTTATATACCGTATCAATAGATAATTTGCTAGGTCTAGTTCTACAGATGACATCATCTAAATATAATTTTAAATACATCTAAACACAATCGAAACTTACTACTTAATAGGTCTTTCTGCACTGGCTTAACTCATAAGTATATCGGTAGTCTGCGCGCCCCAGAATGCATAATGCATACGGTCGCGTACTAGTGCTATGCCTATAGCTGTATAACATGTGTAATAGAATACATTATACACATAAAGAGAGAAAGGAAAATTCCCCTGCGCGCGCTGGCCTTTGTTATTGCGCAATTACACGCATCAGGGCGCTACTAACGCGCTAATATACGCGATATCCTCCAAGCTGATTGGTGATTATTTTCATCATTTTGTATCGCGCATAGTAATCGCGCGATCTTGACCAACAATTTGAATAATATAGATGCGTCCTGGCCTCATTCAACTCAATACAAACGGAGTTGATTGGCGTCACTTGTGTGGCCATGTTGTGAACCGAGTGATAATTCTTTTACTGCACGTACCAGTGGGAATACATTTGGATTTGTGCAACATTTCGGGCGACGCTCGTTCGTTGAGGTTTTCAATTTGTTTTATGGCCAAAATTAGTATTTGATTCAAATTTTCAGTGAATGGTTCATATCAAATTACGGAGAAGTTTTCAATATTCAAGTTGACTGGAGGATTTGCTAACACATTGGAATATATTTGATAAAACGGCCATCTAAACCGAGACTTAGTTTTGGCTGCGTTGCAACTTCGTGTTGATTTCCGTCACAAAATATTTTGCTTGCTTCGGAAGCCTTCCTAAAATTGTTTTTTTATGGAACAATCGCGTGTGTGTGGATGTACATGACGGAAAATATCACATATCAAGTACCATGAGTACAATTTTAACAACATTTGCGATGATATATTTTTATATTTTGTTCGTTCTAGACCTGTTTTGATAGACTAGCGTAGCCGACTGCGACGAGGCGATACTTTGACAAAGTACTGAGGTTAATTCGCCGCCTCGATTTTCGGAACAAAATCGGGCTCAGATTTTGAATTAATCAACATCATTCTATAATAGACTTGAATAATAAATGACAATAGTTTGCTTCTTCCATGTGTACAGTCATTTTGGAGTTCGAAAATCAATATCGCGAGAAATAAGGCTTTAAAAAATCTGTCCGGCGGAATAGGGCGGTCGCACGGTAGAATAAGCCATGCAAGGGGAACCAAGGCCTAAGCGTTTGGTTACTGAGTAAAGAGCCTCATTGACATTGCCATGCCAGGCTGCCATGGGTTTGTAATTACATTGTAATAATAATTTGTAATAAATTTGTAAATGTAAAAATAATGAAAGATTGTAAAGTAAACATTAAAAAAGTATTTAAAAAAATATTATTCACGTCACAAAAAAAACAAATGAAGATTTAAAAAAAGGATGGCCGGATGTTTAAATCCTGTCATAACAGGCAACAAATTATGTGAATGGGCAATGCCAATCTTAATTCTTATTTAGTATTTTTAATCTGTTAAATGTTAAATCTTTGCATTTGACTAAATTATGTTGCTCTTGATGTCATTAATTCATTTTTGTAATTTCCATTCACCCAATAATGTTTTCTCATTCAGACTTCTGTGTCTCTTTCTTAACTGTCTAATTTCCTTATAAACAGACCATTGCAGTATATGTACAAATAAATTGGGTAAAATGTTCCTTTTCATTTACAGGAATACTTGACGAGAGTGCATAGAGTGCAAACATGGATTCAGAAAGTGATGAGGACTGCATGCCTTCAAGTCGCATGGAACCTCGGGACTCGATAGACAATGTTTCACCTTCAAGAAGCAATGAAGAGAGAATGAACGAGGACAGTGAGGAGGACGTCAGGAGTATGGAAGATGTCAGTGAACGTGAAGCCATTCCGGTGTCAAGGAGTAGGATTGAACCGATGGAAGAGGAGGAAGAGATGGACTATACTTACGAAAATGAGGAGTATGGGACAGGGAACGTTACCAGGGAAGGAGAGATGTTCTACAGTTGTCATGAAGATTTTCAGCAGCAGAGCACGGGTCTTCTCGATAATGAGTCACCCGGCAAGCCTGGCCCACATAGCCCAGATGGCCCGCCTCCTGAAAGCCCTGTTACACCAGATGAAAGCGTCGGTAGTGATACTGGCGAAACTGACTATGCAACCCCATCTGACAATGACGCAAGGTTACGCGGAAGACCAAAGGAGCAAGATGTCATCGAGGAGGGTGCTGGCAATGAACTTGCAACGCCTGCAAGTCCGGTATCAACAGAAGACAGTGGGGATGACAGCGAAATGTGCGATACACATGAGAGTGATGCTGTTCAGGCTGCAGAGATCCCAGGAGATATTGCAGGGAAATCAGATGAAAGGGTGCCTTCAGAACACAGTGAAGACAGAGAGGACACTAGTAGCAGACAGTCACCAGAACATGTACCTTACCAAGGGCAGGATGCAACCGCCGAAGAACTACAAACAGGTGCATCACCGGAAAACAAAAGTGCCGGGGATGACCGTGTTTGTGACAATGTGAATGATGTTGATACAGACAAGCAAGAAAAACTATCCTCCACACAGAAGAAGATTGGGGTAGACAGATTATCAGAACTTCCAGAGGGCAATGGTAATGTTATCGAAGACAAAATGGACCAAAGTACTGATCTTGGTGACTTGAGGACTGCAGATGGTGATGATGCTGGACATCAGTCGAACGATGAAGGTGGAGACGATGTTGGTGATAGGGATGATGTTGATGAAATTCCAAAAGCTGGCAGAGATCCACATAAAAGCAACGATGAGGAGGAGGATGATGACCACTTGGATCTAACAGTACCTCTAGAACCTCTTGAGGAGCCCGTTCCTACAAAGGAAGAGGAGGAATGCCCCGAGGCGGAGGCTGCAATTGTTGAAGTGCACCACATAGTCGATCACGGGGATGAACTAGACTTTGAGGAAGATGTGGAAGAACCTGTGCAGCAGTATGACATTGAAGAACCCGTCCAGACAAGGACTGAAGAACAGACAGAAGAACCAAGGATGGATGATGATAGTGGAGAAGCCAAGAGAGAAAAGGTGGAAGAGAAAGAAGAAGAAGAAGAAGGAGCACATTCTGACGGTGATGGTGAAATCAATGATGATGAAGATGGGGAAGAGGGAGAGGATGGAGAACTAGATGTAAGTTTGTCTTTTACATCTCGACTCGAAGCAAATTTTCTCTAAGATACAGGATAGTTATTTTCACTATTTACTCTTTATAATTATATTTTTGTGGCCATAAATGTGAGATGATTATCCCGGAACAAAGAAAAATAACTTTGGGGTTATTTTGTTTCCTAGTTGAGCAATTAAAAGTTTGCATGAACTTTCTAACCCAAACTCAATTTTGTAGCTACCTCTGGTAACCAAATTTTGAGCACCGCATACAAATTCTGTCAGCCTTTGGTTCAAGCAAATAGCAAGATTTCTTTTTTTTATTTGTGTGTATTTTGTTCACTGTATGTGATGTTTCTTTTTTCAGGATGATGACATGGAAGAGGGCGAGGTGAAGGAGCCTACGGAGAAGAAGAAGCCCGAAGTGAAACCAACCTGTCGCTTCTTCACCAGGGGACACTGCACATGGGGCACCAACTGCCGCTTCATACACCCTGGCTCAAATGACAAAGGTGGATATTACAATTTGCTCTCCTAGTAAATTTTTTAGGAATGTTTAATTCATTCTCCTGAAAGATTGTGAATGGAATTCTAACACATTATCCAAGCCCTTTTAATCATAATGCTTAGATGAGCAAAAAGTATACAAATTTTATGTGAAAAATCAATTTGTTGTATCAAGATGCTTTTACATGCATGTGTAGTTCAATCGATGTAGACCATACAATGTACATGTACAAGTAAAAACATTAGTTCTGTACATCTGGGATATGATGAAATCACAGGAATTTTCTCAAAGTATGGCCATGTGCTTGCTTGTACTTAATATAGCGATACCCCGCAAAAAAAAAAGAAGCATGCTGAGATTTTAACCCCTTGCCTACGGGAACCGAGTGGGCTATGTACAAAGTCTATGGGGATTTCAAAATCTTGAAGGGAACGGGTTATGAGCAACACACTTCAATTCAGTAATCATGGTTTTGTATATGAAAATGGGATATCATGTAGCTGCAATGTGACATGAAAGGGGGCTGTTTTGTGCAGGTTCTTTACAATACATTTTGTTTTTGTTTTGCGCTTTCAGGCAATTACTCGTTGATTGACAGACGAGAGCTTCACAATGCCCAGGCTAAACTGCTAAGGGAACCTTTAGCGCCACCATCACCACCTCCCAAGGAGCCGGCACCTGAACCACCAGAAGTGCATGTAAGTATTCATACAGTATGAAGAGTACCCCAAAGTAGTGATGTCACATTCTTTTGTTTGATAATACTTCTAAACAACTTGTCCTTTAATTGAGGCTTTTGGTAGTGTGTTCGACCCATTTTCCATAGAAATTAATAACTGTGATGTCACAGTTTGATGCCAAACAGGTCATTGTTTTCACAATCTTTTATCATCATCATCATCATAAGCAAAATCACCACCTTCAGTTTCTTTGTCATTTTCTTTATCATGTTAATTCAAGATTATATTTTCATGTTTTATACAACATCAACTATTCAAAATATAGTAATATTTTAGTATAATCCTTTGAACTTTTATAAATGTCCTTGGATGTTGTCATACATGTGATATATGTTGTTTGTTTTGTTGCATGTAGGTACCAGAAGTAGAGGAAGAATACCCTCCCCCGCCCCCAGAAGAGGCACCCCGCCCTGAGAGTGCCTGGGAGAGGGGTCTGCGCCATGCCAGAGAGGTGAGAGAAGTTGTAGATACGTGTCATGCGTGTAGGCCACAATCACAATCCACAGAAAACTTAATGCTGTTTTGAAACATTTAAAATCTTTCTTCAATGAAATGCATTTCTCACAGGATTTTATTACCTTTAACCCATCCAGGACTAGTCCCTAAAATATTTGGGCTTAGGTCTATGGAGAATACATGCAGTCTGTCCTGAACCTGTTAAAGCTATGTTTAATCAGTTTTGGGAAACACCCCAAACAAAAATTGTAAAACAGAATGCCCTTTTCCCAAACAGAATGAGGATATCATAACTTATCTGTGAATGTAAAGAGTTAACAAAAAGCTTCCTTCAAGTAGACTATTTTAGCAATGAAATGTTTGAATAGAGGTAGACTCTACAATAATTTTTGTTTGTAAAATGTCATTGTTTTATATCTCTTAAATCTCCCAACAGCTTCGTAAGAAGGCCATGCAGATGAAGGAGAAGGGCATCGTCCCCTCGGAGCAGCAGAAGACCATCGGGGACATGATTGATGAGGAGAACGACATCGACAAGGAGAATGAGTTCTTACCCAGGAAGGACGATATCGAAGATGTTTACATGTGAGTAGGACTAACCCTTGCAGTACCATGTTATGATAATAATAATGAAAAATGATAATGATAAACGACCTCATCAGTTAAAGCAATATTATATTTTGAATGCACCATTTTTTTGTTGTTGAAAGCACTACGTTATTTATTTTTTTGCATCAACCTTTATTTATTATAACAAATTAATAAATCACCAGAAAATGTATTACATTTGTTCTTTAAATATGTGAATAGAATAAATGTTCATAATCCTAATGTCACTGGGCAGCTTATTCTGGAGGAGTGGTGCAGCGTGTGCAAAGGCTCGATCACCATAGCGGGTGATCTGAGATTGAGGAATTGCAAGCGTGATCATGATTCCAGTTCGAGCAATTCAAGCACGGAGGTTGCAGTAAAGCCAATGGATCATGAAAGTGCTTCTTGTCAAGGCGGTTGTTGGGAGAAAAACCTGGTTGCAGCCTTGGGAAGTACCTGATGTATAAGCGTAAAGATGCAGGAATGCAGCGGTGCGAAGTGCCTGATGTGCAAGCTATCTCGTGCATCAAGTAGGAAAGCTCAATCACCACGATGGGTCGTTTGGGCTCTACAAGCCTGTTGGGGTCAGGAGAATAAAGGAGTCGTTGGAAAGGGGAATGTCATGGAAAATCTATCAGAAGCAGCAGCAGCAATGTGGAATGCCTTGAATACAAGTGTTTAACACTTGTATTTAATTCCTTTTGGAATTGGAAACACATGGATCACATCATCGGAGTGGACAATTCTTTAATCTCCACAAGTGCAAGAACTCCTACAACATTATGTAGAATTCTCTGGAATATAGAGATGAAATAATGTTGTACGCCAGCAAGCACTGTGGTGCGAAAAGTCAAGCCTTGATGTTTGAAGAGCATGTACTGTATTACATGCAGCATCATAATCGGACAAATGCTGCCCTCTTGTGGCAATGCTTCTCAAGTGATTAAGTGAACTTTTACCAATAGCCGATATGTGAACTTTCATGAAAAATCCAATGAGTTATTTCACTTTTGTGTAGGGTTTAAAGTTAAACCGCAGATCTTATCAAATGTATGGACACTTGATTTTTAGAGCAAAGTATATAGTAAATAAGGAGCACAATTTTTTCATTTTTTTCTCTGGAAGATGGCTTCAAGAATTTGTAAATGTAAGTATCTTGGTAAGTTCTCTTTAAAAGTCAGGTTTGATAAAAATTAAAAAAAAACATTCACATTCTTAGGATACATAAGTGTATGCCAGTTCATGTATTAAAATGACTAATGTTTTTGTTTATGTATACAGATAATATTTTTTCCTGGTCAAGAAACAAATTAATTCTTTGTGTTTTCTTCATTTTCATGTGATTTTATCTTCCCCCCTCTCTCTGTCTGGCGTCTTATCTCATAAAATCAACATCTAGGTGATGTATCCACAATGCCTACCCTAAGACTCATTTATACTATGCATGTTAGAATTGCTAAGTTCTCTCTCTGTTACTATCATAATCATTATAAATCTCTGATATATTTGTGAAAAATCGTTTTCATCAAAGTCATAATCATAAGCTCATGTATCATTTCATTAATTCAATTGATTTTCTATTTTGATTCAGGCATGATGAGATGTACCCGCACCCCGAGCCGTTCCCCTACCCAATGCCCCCAGAGCACTATGAGAGGCACTTTGGATTCAGGGAACCTCCATCACCACCGAGACAGGTTTACAGGGTCCAGCAAGAGGTAGGATTTGTTGTTATTGTAATAATGATTGATAACAATAAAAATAATTCTATATTTATAATGCACACACATCCGTCAGCAGACACCCGTGGAGCACAATTATCCTTACCCCTAGTCATCTGGGCACGTTTCAAACCTGTGCAATTAGTATGCATATGAATGATAACCTCCATCACCACTGAGACAGGTTTACAGATTCCAGCAAGAGGTAGGATTTGTTATTATTATGATAATATTTGCTAACAATAATAATAATTCTATATTTCTAATGCACACACATCCGTCAGCAGACACTCGTGGAGCACAATTATCATTACCCCTATTCATCTGGGCACGTTTCAAACCTGCGCAGTTAGTATGCATATGATGATGAGGGAACCCCCCCCCCCCCCCCCCTCGCCAACCTGTTGTTCATACCCCTACCCGATGCCCCCAGAGCACTATAAGAGGCACTTTGGATTCAGGGAACCACCATCACCACCGAGACAGGTTTACAGGGTCCAGCAAGAGGTAGGATTTGTTATTATTATGATAATAATGATAATAATAATAATAATTCTATATTTATAATGCACATACATCCGTCAGCAGACACCCGTGGAGCACAATTATCATTACCCCTAGTCATCAGGGCACGTTTAGAACCTGTGCAATTAGTATGCATATGAATGATAACCTCCATCACCACCGAGACGGGTTTACGGGGTCCAACAAGAGGTAGGATTTGTTTATTTTTTTGATAATAATAATTTGTAAAAAATAATAATAATAATAATAATTCTATATTTATAACACACACACACATCTGTCAGCAGAGCACAATTATCACCACCCCTGGTCATCTGGGCACGTTTGATGGGAGAACCCTAGTTCAGCAACTTTTGTGATGAAATGAAATTAAACATTCAAACAGTTTCAACATATTATATCACAAGTATGTGTATTAATATGAAAAGTACTTGTATTGTACATCTTTTAAAGTGTGATTTTGCATCAATTACCAACATGCTCTGAAAATTTTATTTTTCCAGTTCAATGATCCGAGAGGCTGGGTGATGAATCAGCAGCAGCGAATGCAGCAGCGCAACGACTGGCAGCAGCAGCGCAACTTCAGAGGACGCGGTGGATTCCGTGGGCGCCCCCCAATGCCCCACCACCAGCACCCTCACCAACAGCAGGGGCAGCCCTTCCGACGGGGGCGCAGCCCCGGGAGCTTTGTGGACAAGCGGCGTATGGGTGAGAATCGCGGACCAGAGGGTATGAGGACTATGCCCCGACGGGACAAGCCGGGTCCAGGGGGCATGAGGCCGGATATGAGGGGAGAGGTGCCCCCTCAGCAGCAGGCAGGGGGGCCAGGGGCGCCTCCAGGGGGTAAGAGGAAGGATAGCCGCAACGCAGACTCCTGGCAGGACCCCTGGGCGAGGAACAAGTCACCAGGCAATAAGGGCAAGTCGGGGAAAGCTGGACGGCGTGCAAGATCAAGGTCAAATTCATCGGCATCTTACAGCGACATGTCCTAGTAAGTCTGAGGTCATTGAAATAAACAATCAAAATCATGTCTAATGTTTGCAAGGCTTGTAACTACAATTACGGGTAATTTTGTATGTAATCAATTGATTAATAACCAATTAATCTTATTACATAAAATGTGAAATTTAAAAAAAAGCACTTTGTATTTGAAAGAGGAAAGGTTACAATGAGGAATGATGAATCAATATAAATCTGTTGAAGATGAATGGAAATTTTTCCGTAAACCTTAGCCAGAGTACTTTCAAGATAAGTCATGAGTGGCTTGATAGGCATGTTCAAGAAAAATTATCTGTAATATTCATTTATCTTTGAATCATTTCAATCTTTCAGTTCATCAAGGTCTCGCTCTAGATCAGACTCACGATCAAGGTCCAGGTCCTTTTCTTCTAGGAGCAGGAGCTCATCGAGGAGCTCGTTCAGCGGATCATCACGGTCAAGGTCCAGATCTGGCTCCTTGTCCTACTCTAGCTTCTCCTCCAAGAGCAGAAGCCGCTCGCCAACCACCAAAGCCAAAGCTGGCACAAAAAAGGCAGCTGCTAAGCCGCCTCCTAAGCCCATCCCGTAAGTAAAGTAATTTTCTTGGGTAAAAGAACAGATCGAGGCCCATCTGGGAAGTTAATTATAGTGAAATGTTGATCTGTACAGTTTGTTTGCTAGCCTAACAAGATTTGTCTTGCAAAGAATGTGGAATGGACAAGGCATGCAGAACTCTGCAACTCTGGGTGTCTGACACCCAGGAGGGGCTGCAAGTCCACTCTTTTCTTTTAGAACCAACTTAGGGGGAGGAGGATTACATGCTGAAAAGGGACACATGTCATGGTCTTTGACAGCATTGAAGAACTGTAATGTTGGATAGGCTAGAATGGAGAAACTACCTTTATGTACTGAATATAGCTTGTTAAATTTAATTGCATTTGCATTTAATCATGTTGTTCTAGTTGGACCTAGAGCCACCACACAGCTTACATTACATCATCAAACCATGAACACACAGTAAATAGGTATCGACTGCATAACTGTTGATTCTGCACATGTATGCATCATGAGAATTGAATGAACATGTAACCTTGAACTTAATTTTTTTTTAATCGATGTCATCCATTACCACCATAGAGCATCCAACAAGCCAGTGCCCCAGCAGTACAAGGCAGCAGCCCAAGTCCCTGCAACCAGACAACCCCCATCCCGCACCGCACCTGCAGCCGCCCCTCAGCCCGCAGCGGGTCGCCCAGCCAGACCTGGTGCAGCCCAACCTCCCACAGAGAGGAGAGCACCCCTGCCTGCTACCGAGAGAAGAGCTCCACCTGCCCGACAGGCACCCTCTTCAAAGATTCCTACAGCCAGGGTACCAGAGAAGAAGGTACGATAATGATAATTGTCATGATGGTGTTGGTGATGATGACGATGATGAGGGTAATGGTGAAGATTGCAGGTGGTGGTGATGACTGATGATAATGGTACTGATGAAGAAAATGATGTGAAGTTGCTTTAAATGTTCTTTTTTGTATTGCTGTCTTCATAAAGGCAATCAATGGCATAAAGTTAGACTGTTAATTTGAATCAGCATTTCAACAATTTGTTTTCTGTGTTGCAGGCACCAGCAAAAGCCAAGCCCAGCTTCCCTAAGCCGGTGCCCATGAAGCGTCGTTCCCGATCACGATCTCGCTCTGGCAGCCTAAGCAGCATTAGCAGTCGCTCCTCCTACAGCAGCTACAGCCGGTCAAGATCCAGATCTCGTTCCCGCTCCTTCTCCCACTCCTCCTTCTCTTCCCGCTCGCGGTCAAGGTCAGGGTCAAGATCGAGGTCTAGGTCCATGGAGCGGGCGAGGCCCGTTCCGAAGCTGGGACCCAAGATGAGTAACAGACTCGGTGCACCACCGGAAGCCAGACCAGAGGGGAGGCAACAAGGTGGGAAACCAGATGCCAGGTCTGGAGCCCGACCAGACGGTAGGCCAGATATGAGACAGGGAGGTAGACCAGATGCAAGAATGGGTGGTAGACCCGATGCCAGACAAGGAGGTAGACCTGACATGAGATCGGGAGCAAGACCTGACACTAGACCAGGTGCAAGACCAGATGCTAGAACAGGGGCAAGAGATGTACGACCTGAAGGGAGACTGGGAGCCAGAGCAGAAGCCAGACTGGGGCCCAGACCTGAAGACCGGCCAACAACCAGACCTGGTGCCAGGCCAGGAGGTAGACCAGCTCCAAGAGACTCTCGATCCCGTTCCAGCTCCTACTCCAGGTCAAGGTCTCGCTCACGTAGCAGCTCTGTGAGCAGCCGGTCCTCGATTTCCAGTGCAGACTCAGAAAATATGTACGCCAACCTGGCGAGTCCTGTCTCGTCTGCAAGCTCCACTGAACTGGCTCCAGTGCAAAGAAAATCATCAAAGGGAGCTAGAGGTTAGCAGTGTTCTTATGAAGTTGACATTTTGATGTTGTGAACATTTTTCTTGTAATTTACCTTAAATTTTTATGGAAATTTGAAGAACACAAAATTAAATATTTCTTATACACACTACGCATGTTGCTAATACTGTGTAGATAGAGAGAGAACATGCTCATCCGTTATTTACACTCCAAAATCAAAAGTGAAAATGTGGTCTGTATATAATGTAGGGGCACTGATTTTCAGCGATCGCGGAAAATCGCGGAAAATCGCGGAATTGACCATTAAAAAAAAAAAAAAAAAAAAAAAATCATCATGTTTTTTTTTTTTTTTTCCTCTTTCTTTTTCGGACCCCGTTCCAAAGAAAACGAAACCGGGACCCGATGGTGACGGTGGGGAACCGGTGTGATCGACCAAACCAACTCAGCATTAATCATTATTAAATGAATTTTAAAGATATTTACTCTCTGGCCTGTGGTAAGTCCTTCCTGATATCAGGCAGGACACATTCCCCCCAAATTTTGATGATTTGTGGGTGAAAATCATGATTTTACCCTACTCATTAAATTTTGTATGGAGTTCTATGTAAACGGAATTTGCAGTTTTTCACATGTACAAAGTCTATGGCAAAACAGAATTTCCGTTTTTCAGGCAGGTAAAAACGGAATTCCTGATTTTCTGAAACGGAAAAGGCCTTTTTTTTAAACGGAAAATCAGTGCCTCTAATAATGAATAGAGATTCATATGAACAAATAATAGCTTGTGTAGAAAAATGAAACCCAATAGTTGCTCTAGCAGCAGGCCCAGCAGAATGTGACATGACAATCTCTTTGTGCTTGTGAGGTATAATTAGATATAAATTATTGTATGTTATTTGCCACCACCAGGTGCCGCCAAAGCCTCAGCCATGTCGTCCAGCGTAAAGACCAGCAAGCCGGTCAAGCAGGCCAAGCCTCCTAGCAAACCACCACCATCTAAAGCACCACCCCCTCGTCCGTCGCCCTCTGCGAGCAAGAAACCCTCCAGTGGAAAGCTAACAAAGGTACAGTATACAAATATACCAAGCTGTGAGAAAGTATAGTGGAATTATATATCTGAGGAGGGACTGGCATAGAACTATTTTTTCCTCGGGGCGAAGCCCCGAGGACAAAAATAGTAACTATGCCAGTCCCTCCGAAGATATATAATTTCCACTATACTTTTGAACTAAAAGGTTGGTATATTTGTTTTATATCCCTTCTGTTTGCTCTATATCCTTCGCATGATTATAATCATCGCACAAATAAATGATTTCAATTAAACTTAAGTATTAACCCTAATCCCACTGGGTTATTTTGGTCACTTGAGTCCACTGGGGGGGGGGGGGGGGGGGCCGTTTTGGCCCCCCCTCCAATCTCGGCAACGAATGGACCGATCGACTTGAAAATTGGCACATATGTACAACACGTCAAGTAGAATAAGAATTTGAAAGAAAAAAAAAATTTGGACGATTATTTTTTTTTTTATAATTAATTAAAATTTTGAATATGCAAATTTTTGACGAATTTGGGGGAAAATTGGGATTTTCATCTAAAATCAAGAGAAATTACAGGATTTCTTCAGGTTTTCTGTAAAAATACTTTCAAATGATGTTATTCATCATATCCATGTTTTTTATGGTGATAAAATATATCACTAATTTGCATAAATATGCAAATTAGTATTCCCGGATTTACCCACATTGTTTTCATTCTTATGTATTTTATTGTTTTTTGTTGTTTTTGTTTTGTTTTTTTAAGAAGAATTTATCTCTGAGTGTATGAATTCAACTAATAACAAAGAAATAATCCAAATTATAATTCAAAGTAACGATTATAACAGATTTGGAGTTTACATGGCATCGGATATAGGAATTACATAGAAACCTGTACAAAAATTACATTTTTTTGTGACGGTCGAGCAATTATCGACCTCTAAAATCGGTTCTACATGTCCGACCGGGGTGAATTATATATCAAAACATGCGGGAGACTTGAGAGAAAATAGTCATGAAGTTTGAACGTGAAATTCCAAACGGTCTAGATGCACGTCAAAAAAAACGACAGGGGGGGGCCAAAATGGCCCCCCCCCAGTGGGATTAGGGTTAAGGAAAACAAAAGGAAAACAAACCATTGATCATAGAACCATCACTGCACTATGTTCTGTTTGTGACACTGGCCCCCTTAGCGCAATAGTCCTGGCAAAGAGCGCGTATTGCGCTATCTTTCCATTCATGGTTACGCGCATTAACAATTAATGCGCACACAAATGCAAAACGTGCGCATCAAAGTGAATAATCAACCCACTTTACATACACACGTGTGTAATTGAATGGGAAAATAGCTATTCGTACATTACATACATGAAATGAAAATGAACTAAATTACTGTCACGACCATGGAAGGACAACGATGCAGAATGTGCACCATTTTCGAAATTGTTTACTTCGAAAACCGCCATGTTATACATGAAATGCATCTCTAGAATATTTGTTGGAACTTGTTGATATTCACGGGTGAAAATATTCTGTATTTCGTTTTAAATTACTCTTTGGGAAATCTCGTCGAGCATCTTTCGCAAGCTAAAACAAGACCTCCGCTCGCAGAGAAGCTGTTATTACACGCATCTCTATGGGCAATATGATCTATAACGTTATTTTCCTGCTATCGGCAAAGATAGTGAAACATATTCCCCGATTTCAGATTTATAGTGGAAATAATCTTTATTGTGAGAGCCCCAATTGACCAATCACGTTTCTAGGATACTCATGAATATTCATAGAAGGGATATAATAACAAATAATACCCAGGGAGCTTTCATTAATCAAATGAACATTATATCTAATACCCTATGAATCATAATTTCCCCATAATAGTTATGACTGTTACAGTTGCATTCTGATTATATGCGAAAACCCCATCCACTAAGAGTACAATGGGAGGCAAGACCTCCCCGAATGGGAGCGGGGCACTAAAGCACCACCACCTCGTCCCTCACCCTCTGGGGGCTAGAAGCCCTCCAGTGGAAAGAATAACAAAGGTACAGGCAAAATAATTCTGTTACTTGTCTGTTTTGCTGTCCGCACCACCACTGGGATGTGTGATGCTTATGCTTCTCAATCACTTGCCATGCCTTCCCGACAGGGATTCTTAAAACCAAACATGCTGCATATGTGCCCCCATATTTGTGCCCTTTGAGCAATGACTATAAAGTTTAGTTGAATGCAGTCTTGAAAATAAAGCTACATATTTTTCAACAACAACAACAAAATAGTATCTAGCAAGGCTGTCATTGCAGGCAAGCAGTTTATATGTTTAACATAACTTGTACTTAATTGCAAATTTTGCTCTGAATGTTGGAAATGCAATTCTTGTTGTATTTTTCCTTTTCAAGGTACCAGTCAGTAAACCCCCTTCCAGCAAGAGTGCTGCGGCAGGCAAGCCCTCCCCCAAGGTGGCAGCTCCTCCGACTTCCAAACCTGCCTCTAAGGTCTCCATGACGATACGCCCCTCTAGCAGTGCCAGTAAGCTGCAGAGTGTGCAGCAGCGTAGCAGCTCATCGACGGAACCCAAGTCAAAGGTCTCCAAGGTTCCGGAGAGCAAGCAGGCTGCGAGGCCAGTGGAATCAAAGTAAGTTGGGAGCAAAAAGATTCATTTGATATATTAATTTCTCATCAAATATGTGAAATCTTTATAAAATAAGGGATGCCAGTTTTCTGGGAATTGTACTGTTTGTGGGTTCTATGATAACTGATAGACACTCGGCATACATTGACACAGTTCCATCAATCAGACACTCCAGAATAATAACAAGTTTCTCACTAAAGATTCACGGTTTCGTCTACTCGTTTACTTCATGTTATTGCAGTGTACATTCTGTCGTAGCTGGCGCTCGACCTTATAAGTCGATATATATAACCAATACACTACATCACCCCTTTTGTTTAGATGACAAAATCATTTCTCATGTTTCCCAAAACTGACTGAAACAAATTGAATATTAAAATATTCTTGTACCAATAATCTACAAAAACATAATCTTTTGATCTTGCTGTAAGTGTATAAATTTCAAGAAAATAAGTGTGCATTTTCTATACCAGAATTTGGATCCCATAATAATAATTTTTAAACTGAAGAAAACTGTCAATCCTTACAGCTTTTTTTAAAGATATCAATATTTGAGTTTCTTGACTTTAACCGCTAAACACTGAATAAAATAATACTTGAAACACAGGGCTTTCTCCCTTTAACAAATAAAATATAAAAAACAGTTACTGACCTATTCACCTTTCTTTTAACATGAACTCCTGTCAGATAATGTTCCTTATTTTCAAAATCACAAAATCTTCAGAATTTAACCTAAATGAAACATTTGTTTTCTAGTGACCTAAAAATAATTTCAAAACAATAAATCAAATTAGGATGATCCAGTTTCATAAAAATAATTAAAGTAATATCAAGTTATGTAATTCAAAACTATCAGAAATAATTATGAGAGTTATGTACTATTCTTCTCACTAAATTGACGTAACTAAATAGAGTACATAATATCAGAAGTTTGTTATAACCTGGTTTTGTTTTGTTTTGTTTTTTTTGAAAAACTTTGGCCTTCCAAAATTGCCAACTTTCAAAATATCTAAGATAGTCTTTCCAAAAAAAACCTGTTATAACAAGTTATTATCAACTTTCCAATTAATGGGTAATTCTTACAAAAGCAAATTATAACAAATTCTACTTTCCTCTTCTCCCTTAATATTTTGTTTGTCTTAATCAGGATAGGCTATGAAATATGTGACTTTACTTGTGACATGAGAACCACTATCCTGTTTTCCACAATATTTAACACTTAAAAAAATCTGGTTTCTTTCTTTCTTTCTCTCTTTCTTTTTGTTTTTGTTTTTGTTTCACTTGTTCTTTAGTGTTTATTCACTATCCGAGTCCATGACATAGTCTCGGAACCGAACTGGTTGTTTCGGTTGTCGACCCGAGCGTCGAAGAATGGGTCGTGGGGGTGGGGGTGCCCCGGGTGGTGCATTGGGCTGTGCATCGCGTGTGATTTCGAGATCGAAATCATCTTCAAGATCGCTCACATCTTCATTCATCTGTGATGGTTTGATTTGCACTCTTTTGAAGAATGAGATGTTTCGCTTGATTACACGATTTCCTCTTTTCGCGACAATTGTGTTGCCCATTCTGCGGACAACCATGTATGGATTTGGATCAAAAGGAGGTGTGGTCTTTGATACCTTCTTTTGACGAACAAGAACCACATCACCTTCCATCAGCGAGCTTTCTTTGCTGCGATTCTGCGAGTCGGCGTACTCCTTCATCTTGCGCTTCTGTTCGTTGTCTTTCTTCTGGAGATCGTTGTTGTCGCGTTTTGAGAAGCTTGGGAGTTCTGTCTTCATCGTGCGTTGGTACAGCGCTCGGAACGGAGAAACACCTGTTGAACTGTGTGGCGTAGCTCGATACGTGCGTAGAAAGCGAAAAAGTTGTTGCTTCCAGGACTTGCGCTCTACGGTAGCTGTTCTGATGTGCTTCATCAGGACTCTGTTGAAGCGCTCAACTGTTCCGTTAGCTCTCGGCCAGTATGGAGTAACCTTTCTGTGGATGAAACCTAGGTGTGTTGCGAAGTCATCAAATTCATGGCCATTGAATGGTGGGCCATTGTCAGTTTTCAAAACCTCAGGGATGCCTTGACGTGCGAAGATAGCATCTAGAGCAGGAATCGTTGCTCGAGCTGAAGTTGAAGCTACCAATTCAACTTCTGGGTATCGGCTATATTCGTCGATTACGACTAATGCGTACTCTCCAGTTGGTAGTGGTCCAAGAAAATCTGCAGCCACTTCCTGCCAAGGTCTTTGAGGCAGTGGTGTCATTTTCAAGGGTTCTATCTTCTCACCACCATCCGACTGGGCAGCCTGACAGGGGATGCATGATCTGACTTTTTCTTCTATCAGTTTGTCAATGCCAGGGAACCAGACTCTTTCCCTGATCATGTTTTTTGTCTTCACTATACCCTGGTGAGATGCATGTGCAAGGTCAATAGCTTTTGGTGCCAGTGACTTAGGCAGCACCAATCGGTTTCCTCTGAGTAACACACCTTCATGGACCGTGAGTTCATCTCTGCATGGTGCGAAGGGTTGTACCTCAGGTGACTTCCACTGTTGATATCCTTGCGAGTCAACGGCTTTGATGACTAGCTGCAGGGTAGTGTCTTTCGCTGTCTCGCGCTTGACTTCATCCAGGGTCATCGCATCTGGAAGTGCGTTTGTACAGACATAGTTCAAGTATGCGACATCGGGGTCGTCTGTGATTGCGATACCGCTCTCTGGATGTCTGCTCAGGTAGTCAGCAGGGTTCTCATCATCGCGTCCTGGTTTGTAGATGAGTTTACAGTTGTACGGCGTTAGTCTGAGTCTCCATCTCTCGATTCTTGCGGACATCAGAGTCTGTTTTTCGAAGATGCGGATGAGGGGTTTGTGATCCGTGATCACTTTGAACTGACTGCCATACAGGTATAAGTGAAAGCGTTCCACTCCCCATACTACAGCGAGCATTTCTCTTTCAGTTTGCGAGTATCTGCTTTCAGTTGCCGTGAGTGATTTGCTAGCGTATGCAATGGGTTGATCGTTCTGACAGAGCATGGCCCCAAGACCAACAGGGCTGGCATCTACAATGAGCGTAGAGGGGCGTCGGGGATCATAGTACGGCATAGTCTGATTGTCTGCGATTGTTTCTTTAAGCTTGTTGAATGCTTCCGCTTCCTCATCTCCCCATTTCCACTCAGCATCCTGGTGAGTCAGCTCACGAAGTGGGGCTGTGATCGTTGCATGATCGGGGATGAAGCGCGACACGTATGAAGCTAGACCCAGCAGCGATTTCACTTCTTTCGCGTTTTCAGGGGGGTTGGCGTTCACGATCGCACTTACTTTCTTGGGATCTGGGCTTAGGCCATTCTTGCTGAAGTAGTGGCCATAGAACTTGACTGCATCACACGAAAATTTGCACTTGTCCTTGTTCAAACGCAGATTGTGTTCCTGTAGGCGGTCAAGCACAGCTTTCAGGTTCGCATCATGCTCGGCTTGTGTTTTCCCAAACACAATAATGTCGTCTGACATGTTCTTCACTCCTTGTAGACCAGTAAGGAGCTCAGCGACTGCCGCTTGGAAAATCTCAGAAGCGGCGTTGACACCAAACATCAGTCTTTTGTAACGACGAAGTCCAACATGAGTGCTGAATGTGGTAATGTATCTGGATGACTCATGTAACTCAAACTGATGATATCCGGACGTCATATCTAGGGTGCTGAAGACACATGCTCCATTCATGTCTTCAATCAACTCGTCAAGCGTTGGCATAGGGTGTCGTTCTCTTTGGATGGCTTCGTTTGCAGCCCGCATGTCAACACATATTCTCACCTGTCCATTTGGTTTGGGTACTACGACTACTGGGCTAACCCATGGGGTTGGTCCGTCTATTTTTTCGATGATGTCTAGATCTTCAAGTCTTTTCAACTCCTTCTCCACGTCTGTTCGTGTATGGAAAGGTATTCTCCTATGTCTCTGTTGTTTTGGTCGGACCGTCTCGTCTATGTGTAGTTTGATCTTCTTACCCTTCACCTTCCCGATACCGTTGAAAAGCTCAGAGTAATTTTCAGGAATGGTGGTAGGGCTTGGGTTTGATGTTTGCACATTGTTGATGACCAGTAATTTTAGTCTTTGACTGGTCTCGCAGCTCAGCAAGTTTCCTTGACATCCCTCGACAATATGGAAAGTTTCTTTCTGGCTAGCCTGGCCTGTCGATGGAGCGAACATTCTGAAGTTGGCTACACCTTTCACAGCAAGTGGAGTTGGTGATCCGTATGGGTAGATTTTGGTCGACGATTTTGTTAGCCGCAGGTTTCGTGTGTTTTTCTTGAGTTTATCAAATGTCTCAATGTCCATTGTGTTGACTGTGGCGCCCGAGTCAATTAATGCTGTGGCCGCTACCTCTGCCTTACCAATCAACACCGTAGTCGTGGGCAGGTTATGCGTTTTGTGGGCATGGACATGCGTGATTCTGTATGAATAGTCAGAGCGGACGTTTTTTTCTTTCCTAGATCTGCAAACGCGTGCGAAATGTCCAAATTTGTGGCAATTCCTGCACTCCTTGTCCTTGGCTGGACACGCATTGACATGTGGCCACTGTCCGCCACAGAAATAACATGTTGTCTGTTTTGAGTTCTTTTGTTCATTCCAGCGCGACCTTGATTTGCTATCGCGACGGCGACCGCGTCCGCGACCGCGTCCACCGCGCCCGCGACCTCTTGAGGACCATCGACCATGTTCTCCATCGTGTTGTCGGTCACCTTGCCGATGTGGAGCTCGTCCTCTGCGCGTCTCTCTGGTGCTGTTGGCGATCTCCTCGTCATCGTCAAGTTCACTGTCCACGTTATGTACTGCACCTCTGTCGCTTTGTGCAGTGCGCTCGAGAACATCGGCCTGATATTCACTTGTCTCGAGGGCTCTCGCAATTTCCAGCAAGTTCTGAAGTGTGATGTCTTCACCCTTGGTGAGAGCTTGGCGTCTCAGGCGTGGCGATACACAGTGTAGTATTATCTGAGACGTTATTTCTCTGTTTGTATCCGTGAATTTGCAGTTGATGGCTAGTTGTCTCAATCTGGTAACATAATTGTCTATGGTTTCATGAGGGCCTTGTTTTGCTTGGCGAAAGTTATATACCTCATATAGTGAGTTTGCTTTAGGCTTAAAGTATGTATTCAGGGCATCAACAGCTTTTGTGTACTCATCATCAGTACCTGTGTTCTGCAGAGTGTCGAATATCTCGTCCACCTTCGGCCCCGCGTAGTGAAGCAGCAGCGCCCTTCTCCTCCGGGGTGCATCGATGTCCAGCGCCGTCAGCAGCCGTTCGAACCGCGACAACCACTTGCTCCACTGCGGTCCAGGGTTGTTGTCAACGTCCAAAAACGGTGGAAAATCTGGCAATCCGCCCATCGTAGTCGCCATTTTGTACTGTTTGTGGGTTCTATGATAACTGATAGACACTCGGCATACATTGACACAGTTCCATCAATCAGACACTCCAGAATAATAACAAGTTTCTCACTAAAGATTCACGGTTTCGTCTACTCGTTTACTTCATGTTATTGCAGTGTACATTCTGTCGTAGCTGGCGCTCGACCTTATAAGTCGATATATATAACCAATACACTACAGGAATGTCCTTAATTAATGACCTGTGCCCCATTTCATGAAATAGTTCTAGTTGTAAATGTCTGATTTTTGTAACTCCTATAAAGGCAATGATCAATCAGCATGTGATGTTATAGCTGTTGCCATAGTAGTTACTGCAATCGGACATTTACAACAATTTAGTTTTTAAGCAAATCATAATGCAACAAAATATATTTATATACGTGTACAAACTCTGAGCAGGCAGCTCGAAAAAATAGGGCAGCCTTAATGAATGATATATGAACTTTTATTATATAGGACTGAAGCCTACTTTTTTGCACTAGAACATACAACATAAAAGGGAATAGTACAGATTCAAATAAATGAAATCTGATAGACATTGTTTTATGGTTAAATCAATTTATATTTCTGTTTTTTATGCCTCCGCAATGAAGTAGCCGGAGGCATTATGTTTTCGGGTTGTCCGTCCGTCCGTACGTCCGTACGTACATACGTCCCGTTCTCGTGATCGCGTTATCTCAAGAACCGATTGACGGATTCTCGCCAAACTTGGTTCATGTATGTATCCTGGAATGCCAATGATCTGATTAGATTTTGGGGTCATGAGGTCAAAGGTCAAAGGTCACAGGGCTCATTATATATGCAAAAATAGCTCGTGATCGCATTATCTCAAGAACCAATGGACGGATTCTCACCAAACTTGGTTCATGTATGTATCCTGGAGTGCCAATGATCTGATTAGATTTTGGGGTCATGAGGTCAAAGGTCAAAGGTCACAGGGCTCATTATATATGCAAAAATAGCTCGTGATCGCGTTATCTCAAGAACTGATTGACGGATTCTCACCAAACTTGGTTCATGTATGTATCCTGGAGTGCCAATGATCTGATTAGATTTTGGGGTCATGAGGTCAAAGGTCAAAGGTCACAGGGCTCATTATATATGCAAAAATAGCTCGTGATCGCGTTATCTCAAGAACCGATTGACGGATTCTCACCAAACTTGGTTCATGTATGTATCCTGGGGGGCCAATGAACTGATTACATTTTGGGGTCATGAGGTCAAAGGTCAAAGGTTACAGGGCTCATTATATATGCAAAAATAGCTCGTGATCGCGTTATCTCAAGAACTGATTGACGGATTCTCACCAAACTTGGTTCATGTATGTATCCTGGGGTGCCAATGATCTGATTAGATTTTGGGGTCATGAGGTCAAAGGTCAAAGGTCACATGGCTCATTATATATGCAAAAATAGAGCTCTGATCGCGTTATCTTAAGAAGTGATTGATGGATTTGCACCATACTTGGTACATGTATGTATCTTGAGGTGACTAATAACTGGTTAGATTTTGGGGTCATGAGGTCAAAGGTCAAAGGTCGCAGGGCACAATATATATGCTAAATTAGCTTGTAATTGCAAAATCTCAAGAACTGAATGTCATATTTCAATAAAACTTGGTACCTGAATGTATCACAGGAAGCCATTGTAGCCATCAGATTTTGGGGTCATAAGGTCAAGGTCACATGACTCGTTATGCCAAAATACCTTATTAATTGCAATATCTCATAAACCAGTTGATAAATAACCATCAAAATTGAGTTGAAGAATTAATTCAGTGCATGTTGATTTTTGGGGCTTGATATAAATCACGCAATGGCGGAGGCATCATTTTCGACTGCGCGCAGTCGAAGATCCATCTAGTTTTTATGCCTCCGCCAACGAAGTGGCCGGAGGCATTATGTTTTCGGGTTGTCCGTCCGTCCGTCCGTCCGTCCGTCCGTACGTACGTCCGTCCGTCCGTACGTACGTCCCGTTTTCGTTCTCGCGATATCTCAAGAACCAGTTGACGGATCAATTTCAAACTTGGTATGAGTGTACATATTGGGGTGACAATGATCTGATTAGATTTTAGGGGTCATGAGGTCAAAGGTCAAGGTCACAGGACTCAATATATATACAAAAATGTCTCGTTCTCGCGATATCTCAAAAACTGGTTGACGGATTAAATTCAAACTTGGTATTAGTGTAGATATTGGGGTGGCAATGATCTGATTAGATTTTGGGGTTCATGAGGTCAAAGGTCAAGGTCACAGTACTCAATGTATGTGTAAAAAAGTCTTGTTCTTGCGATATCTCAAGAACCGGTTGACGGATCAATTTCAAACTTGGTATGAGTGTACATCTCGGGGTGCCACTGATCTGATTAGATTTGGGGGGTCATGCGGTCAAAGGTCAAGGTCACAGGACTCAATATGTATGCGAAAATGGCTTGTAATGGCAAAATTTCAAGAACGGAATGTCAGATTTCAATCAAACTCGGTACCTGAATGTATCATAAAGAGTCAACGTAGCCATAAAATGTTGGGGTCATGAGATTGAGGTCAAGGTCACGGGACTCATTATGCATGCAAAAAAGCTTGTAATGCCAAAATCTCAAGAACAAAATGTCAGATTTCAATCAAACTTGGTACCTGAATGTTTTTTAGGGAGCCATCAAAGATTAGGGTCATATGGTCAAGGTCACAGGACTCAAAATATATGAAAAATATTTTTAAAAATTAAATCAGTGCATGTTAATTTGGGCTTGATATTAAAATCGCGTGATAGCGGAGGCATAATTTTCGATTGCGCGCAATCGAAGATCCATCTAGTTAAATAGGGTGATGATGGACTTAATTTCACATGCATCTGAAATTAAAATAACAATGATGTTTCTTTAATTATTCTCTATTTGCAGGACCAAGGAGAGGGTAGCCCCAGTTCCAAGCAGTAGACACAGCGCCAATCAACAAGGATCTCTCAAATACTCCGCGCACAAAGAGATCAAACTCAACCTCCTCAAGAAGGTATGCTCCTCTTCTCTCTTTGTTCATAACGGTCTTTATTGTTGCCCAAGTAATGCCACACAAAGAAATAACAAGTGGTCATACAAGCCTCCACACTAACTTTTTTATCTACTGGCCCATTTGTGCAAGTAAAATCATGCACTTTGAAATTGTACTTACCCCAATATACAATTTACTTGCCATCTTACTTGTAGGTGAGCTGAAAACATGAAATTGCTTTGTTCTCTTGTCTTGTAGTTGTACAATTATTTAGTTGCCCGATCGGGCAAGCAAACTAGACAATTTATGAACATTTTACTTGCCCTGGGCAAGCGGGCAAGTGCTGGTGTCGAGCACTGGGTCATGGATTATTTGATGTGGCGGATATGCTTTTGTCACGCTTACTTTCCTTTTGTTTCATTACAGCATTGATGTTTGGGAATCGAGCCAAGCTTGAAACATATATGTAAGCTGTTATCTATAGACACTACAATATCCCCAGAGCAAATAATCTTTAATGGGTTCAAATTTAGAAGCACATTTACTCTCAAGTTGATAGCAGAGAAAAACATAATTTTTTTCTTTTAAATATAAGTAAAGGCTCATGGATGTTTATTCCCCCTTTCTTTTCCTAGGCCCCAGAAGATACCAAGAAGCGCCCTGCAGAGCCCACTGCTAGCTCCAGACCAGAGAAGAAATCCAGACTTGCACCAGGTGAGATGATTATTTATAACAATTCAATCATTTATTCCTTAGTGTATGATCTAAGTCATATATTTAAATATTCATACATCTGTCTTATTCATCTATTTATCCATTTATGCATTTATTGTGTTGATTAGTTTGTTTGTTCATTCATTCATTCATTCATTCATTCATTCATTCATTCATTCATTCATTCATTCATTCATTCATTCATTCATTCATTCATTCATTCATTCATTCATTCATTCATTCATTTATTCATTCATTCTTTTATGTTCAGAAACATAATCAATTCATTGATACTGGGCAGCTTTTAATGACCTATTGGACAGCATATTATACATGTGCGCTGCACATACAATGCCTAACATAATAGGGATATTTCATGTATAGTATATTCTTTGGTGAATCTTAGGTTTTAATGGATTTAAAAGCAAATATAGATTTTGTATGATTGTTGAATTTATAAGTGAATTCATCACGAAAATACAGGGGAAAATAAAATCTCTTGAGGGCTACTTTGTTCCCTTTGAGATTCTGAAATCCCCATAGACTTTGTACACAACCCACCTGGTCAAGGGAGGCTCCTTTAGATTTTTGAGGACTGTTCGGATATTTCAGGGGCTAAATTGCCCAGAGCACCCTTGTATTTCTTCACTAAAATTAGTCAAAGTGCCTTTCTCAACTCCCCATGAGTCATTCCAGCCTATCTCTGACACTGCTTCGTTTCCTCCCTTCCCCCACACAGAACACAAGGCGGTCTCTTCGGCGGTCAAGCAACAGGCAACGTCCTCCACGGACGTCAAGCACGCCTCGACCAAGGCCAGCAGCGCCGATCGCAAGCGGCCAGCATCGCCCCCAGCACCCAAGGCACCCTCGGCGGCGGCGACCACCAAGGCCGCTAAGGCTGGGGCGGGATCGAAGGGGGGTTCGAAGGAGACTATAAGTAGAAGGGAAGAGATCTTGATGCAGCTACAGGCTGTCGAGGACATGATCAGGAAGAAGAAGTCAAAATTGAAGTGAGATTTTTAACAAGTTGTTTATTGTTTTGGAGCACAGAGAGATAAATAAAGCTCAAGTAAGATGGTAGCACGATCACATAGTTTTAGTGTTGTACAACTGAAGTAAGTATTACTTTGGAACATAAGATTGAGATTAAACTTGTACCAGGAGAAAGACAACTGTTCTTACTTTTGCACAGTTTTAGTACGGTATTGTAAAAATGATGCAAGAATGATCGAGTATGGATTGGATTCAATTCATTCTGACATTTTGAATTATTTTTTTAATGGCAATCTTTTATTTCTTCACAGTAACAAATAGCACTGGGTAGAAATGCTTTCATCAAAACTTAATTATGAACATACTTTAAAGGGACAGGTCCACTTTTACAAAACGTCTGAACAGCTTTCAGTTGACGGATGGGGATCAATGTAACACGCAAAAAAAAAATCAGAGCGAGCAGCCCTCTAATTTGGATTCTACGAATGAAAAACGAATGCGTCCCTCCATTTAAACTATATATCGGTCAATAAAGGAGTTCAACTGATTTAGCATAATATTACAACAATATAGTACTAATTCTCGTAAAGGTATTGTGAAGCCGACATTTGTTAACGTATGTCACGGAAAAAGATCTCAGAAAGAAAGAATATATAATTACATGTAGTCAGTTTAAGCGATGTTTGGGTATTTTGCTTGGTAAACGCTCACACATTAGTACTTATGCGCGAGTCACGTAGCTAGCGCGGGTCACGTAGGGGTCATGCATACAGATCTGGCACTCCGTGAAATCTATGTACAAACTTACTCACCGGCCGAAAATACGTATGTACCTAATTAACCGACGTCCCTCAGTTTATTCAGTTTTAGGTCTATAACTCCACGAAAAAGAGATTTCAAGCCCTAATTTTTTCAGGCATGCTATTAAATGACATTTCCTTTCATATAAGACAATAACCTCGCAACTTTTGAATTTTGGCTTGCAAAAGTGGATCTCTCCCTTTAAACTGTTTGTTATTATATGACATGATAATGGTGCAACATATTTCTTATGTCTTATGTATTTTCACCTGTAGCCTTACAGCACTGTGTAAAGCAAAAGTATTGATTTACAAGAAAAACAAAGTTATTTTAAATGTTATCTTCTTATATCACTACACAAGTCCAGTCCAGAATTCCACGCAGGCTCTGGCAGGGTGGTTCACGGCCTCCAAATCGTCTTGGGTGCATTTTAAATTTTATAAAATAAATCAAACAATCCTTGGTGCATACATTATAATCATGATTTGTTGATAGATCTATTAACATGAAATTGTTGAAATGAGCATGATAAAAGAGAGAGTTGTAGAAACTAATGAATAATAGACAAAAATCATCAGCAAATCATGCACAGTAACTATTATATGTAGGAATGTTGAAATATTGCAACCCCAAATCTGATTGAATATACATTTTCCATATTTGCATTAATCAGCTATTTGTGTGAAATACTTCTGATAATTTGTATTTTGATTCTCAAATGACTCACTTCATACATTATTGCCTTGCAAAGTAACCATTCCCACTTGTATGAAAGTAGCTCCTTTGTAGTTTGTTTTGAAGTATTTGTTATTGCTATTTTTATGTTATTGTTAAGTCTTCTTAATCAGACAAATAATTATGATTCATACACAAACTTGTTTAAATATCACAAAATATCAAGTTCAGGACAGGATTGTACTTTTTTGGTCTACACCAACAAATAAAGTTGTCAGCTATTTGTATGAAATACTTCTGATAATTTGTATTTTGATACTCAAATTAAACATTATTGCCTTGCAAGTATTAGTAACCATGCCCACTTGTATGAATGTAGCTTTGTAGTTTGTTTTGAAGTATGTGTTATTACTATTTTAATGTTATTGTTTAGTCTTCTATTAAAATCAGGGCTGTTTTCATTCAAAAAGCAGCTGTTAACACAATCGGATATACTTATGGATATTTCAACTGTTTCTGAGCAGATTCTGATCAAACAAAGTTGATTCTGTCTTTGAAATTGTGTGTACTTTCAAATTTTACACTTAGTATTTCATTACCTCACAAAAAAATGATTTCTCAAAGTACCCTCTGAACCAAAACTGAACTACCCCTTTAACTATTATTAGTGACATTGATTTACTACAGTGCAACCTCTTAATAACGAGCTTGGTACCATGAAAATGATCTTGTTATGAGCCTAGCTGTGGCACTGAGTGCAATCTATGTTGATTCAGACATATTATTAGAGGATCTGTAACAGTAAAGTGAACTATCAGAATGTTTTGATTTGAGCTTGTAAACCATGATGATGATTAATCTTGTCTTAAAATGATGTAAATAGCTATTAATTTGTCACCTTTTCCCCCCTTTCTGTTGATTAATTTTGTCTGGAAATTATGTAAATATCTATTAATTTGACACCTTTTCCCCCCCTTTCTCTGTCAATTTTTCACTTTGATAATGTCGGTCACAGCATATGTCATTCACTTGATGTATGTGGAATTTAGATTGCAATTATCATGTGGTTGGATTTCCTATTAACAATAACATTGGTTAGAGCTGTAATGGAACACAGGTTAATAACAAACTTCACAAATTTGGATGTTAAATTGTCAATGCTGTATGGATAATAGACAATTCTGATAATCGTGGTCAATAAAATGTTCCAATCATTTTGATATAGTGAATTTCATTTTTGTTTTCATTTTGTTTTCTGTGCACTTTCTGTCATATTGTATATCTGTACAGGAGTTCATTTGTGTTATGCAGGGCTCAACACTAACACTGCCTGCTAGCTTGTGGGCCAGTAAAATGTATCTTTGGGCCATCCAAAATGCATGGAAGTTATTTTAGTGGCCTGATCGGGCAAATTTGTGTAAGGCCATGAAAAATAAATTGTTGGATTGGCGTAAACCGCCCGCCCCTAAAAATACTGGCGCTAATGCACGCCGACCCTAGAGGTTTTTTCTGAATTTTATTTTTAAAAAAACAAACAAACAAACAAACAAACAAAAACAAAAAAACATGGCAATAGAATTTGCAATTTCGATGTGTTATGTGTGTGTTTTTGTGTATTTGTGCGAAAAAAGAAGGAAAAAAAAAGAAAAAAAAATCCCTACCGACTACCCTAATTTTTGGTTGCCCGTTACTCCAATCAAAAAAATTTTTTTTTTGGCCTAAGCTTACAAGTTTGAACAAAGTAAAAAGCTCATTCCATAGTAACTTTGTATCTATGAAATGAGTGACATTTTGAATAGCGGACAGTAACTATTATACGAGTTAAAATTTGGGGACCAGTATATTTTCAGGGCCACAAATGATGGTGAGAATGTGCTTTTACCGGCCTGTTTGGGCAACTAATAAATAAATGTATGTTTGGATACCTGTGTTTAAGTTTGTGCGGGTGTGTGTGTGTCTATATCGAGTGAAATGTATCTGTAAGGTAGCAAATACTTATTACTTGTTTGAACATAAGAGTGAGTGTTGTGTACATGTATGAAACTGGGCGTATGTGTGTATGCATGTGTGGAAGTACATGTTTGATTGTGTTAAAGACAGTGAATGTGTCTATAATGTGTGTGCATTGCAGGTATGTGCGGGTGTGTGTGTTGGGTGGGAGCTTGAATTCTAGTTTTAAAGGGAACCAACACCCCTAGATAATATTCTTATGAATGAAATGTAATAGTTTTATAGTAGTCCATTCCACCAACAAGTTCAGAAAAATATGTTACCAGACAAATTATATAATTGAAAAACTTATCACCATTCTAAAGTACCTGTGTTCATCAGTTTGAAGAAGAAGACTATCTGTTGTCTAGGATGTTTGTGTATTCCGGGTTTCTGTTGTCTCCAGTATGCATGTATAGAATTGGTACACTCTCGGACGTTTGGCGGATACGGAACCATGAGGCCTTGTTGGTTCCGTAAGTGTTGGTAATTAATTGTATTGTTTATGAATTACAAAACCCTTTGCAAAGTGTTGGACATATCAAATAATGGTACCAAAACAGTGTTTTTCTTTGCGTGGTGATCCCCTTTAAACACAGCAGCATCAAGAATATTCCCTTTTTTAGCAATTCCTTTCCTGTCGTAAACAAAATGTCAAGCAATGCTTGAAAATAACCTTTTAAAAAATCTATGTGTCCAAGTCAGGCAAGTGAAATTTGCAAATGTTAGTTCCTGAAACTGGACCAGCAGACCTGTGTTAATTTTGAGCACTAGTTAAGGTCTTGCTTATATCAGGTGTCTTAGTACAATTAGGGATATTAGATAAGGCATAACAATTGGCCTCGGTAGTAAAGCTATGTGAGACCGTCTGTGCAGCAGGTGATATCTTTTGCCTACCTATCTAGTGAATTTGAGTTCTGTGATTCAGATGTCGAACTCATATTGTTCCAATATTTTCCTCCAACACATAGAAGTTTTATTGAAAAATAAAACATTATTACTTTCGCCATCATTACATTTTCTGGAAAATAAACCATCTGATTTGTGCCATATTTATTTCATTTTCATGCAAAGACGTAAAATTGTATGGTAAAATCCTTGTATCAAGTAAGAGTAAGATTTTGAGCATGCATATTAGCGGGAGCCCAAATAATTTGCCCCCCTCCCCCCTCCCCCCCCCCCCCCCAAAAAAAAAAAAAAAAAATATATATATATCAACCCAAAAAATACTTTTTTTTTCACGAGGGCGATTTTGAAAATTTTTAGGGAGAAAAACGCCCTCGTGAAATTATTCACGAGGGCTATTTTGGGGCTCACGGGGGCTCTTTTTTTTTTTTACATCGTTTTCACTGCTCAAGGGTCTAATAAATGATTATCATGATGTGATCTATCCGATTATGCCATGTTTGGTACGTTTCTGGCGGTTTCGGATCATGCAAAAAGATGTTTTAAATTTAAAAAAATAAATTAAAAAAAAAAATAAATACAAAAAAAAATTCTTTTTTTTTCGCCCCCGTGCCATGGCTCACGGGGGCGATTCTAAAGGTATTGGGGGCGAATCGCCCTTTGCCCCCGTGTATTTTTTTGGTTGATATATATATATAATAAAATAAATTAAACAAAATAAAATATAAATAAATCAGTCAATCAAAATAAATGAATATATAAATAAAATAATAAATAACAAAAATAAATAGTAAGTAAACAAATAGCTTACATGAAGAAAAAAAACTAAATAAATAAATACAAATCAATAGAATGATATGATCCCCAATTCGTAAGTCAATTATGTGCAACTGAGACTTCTTGTTATGGGTCAGTGATACTGATATCAACAACGTACACCGTGCACCAACAATCTACAAAACATTTGTATTCAAGTGGAGGGGTGCGGCTTCACCCCTTTCATGTAAACAATCCGAACAATACCCCTATTATGCATTAATTAAACCATACATGAACCCCTACTGCTACCGTCCACGTACGCGGGCCGCACGCCCGTAGGCTAGCGCTAGGCGGCCGGCCGAGTACGTACACCCCACTGAAAATGGCGACGTTTCACTGACAATCTTGAAAGCCAAAAATCGATGATGTTTTACTAAAGAATATTGCGCTGCCGATTAAATATGGCGGTCCAGCGAAAGAAGCTGGAGTGTGATATCACCATAGATGACCCTGTTAGCTCTAACACATCGGACAGTGAGCTAGGAGATGATGATTTCGACATCAAGTTCAACGGGCAGTTGGCCCTCGATCTGCCGAGCCCGGCTTCTGGAGAGTTTGACGATGATGGGACGCTCATCGGGGTGCGCTCGGGCATTGGTGAGTTGAGTTTTCGCTGAGGGTAGCGTGTATTAAACGCATACAGGCAGCTGAAACATAAACAATATAAAGCAGATCGAATTAAAAACGTTTTTACTCAGTGTTCTCTTTATATCATACACAAATAATTTTCCGCATTTAAAATAAATGATTTGTATATTACTTTGTATGCAATTGGTAGTTTTAACTAAATAAACATTAATAAACATGTATATATTATAATTATAAATATAATCAGATTGATGTTATATTACTGCATCATATTCTTTGTGTATGTTTAACCAAACATTTATCTTTTAATTCACTAATTCACTTATATGGGTCATTCTTCGATAAGTGTATATTTTCGACCATCGGGAGATTGTGAAAATCAAAACTATTTCTCCACTTTCTTTCTGTGTGTTTAACATCTGTAGATTAGGGAAATATTGTTTGGCGCGATCTTTAATGGGGCTATGTAATATTTTTGTGGGTTTTATTAAGATGTACACTATTAATGCGTCATCTCCGTCACGACATTTTTGCACAACTAGATCGTCGCATTTTAACTGAAGAACATAATTCGCTTCTTATTCAATCTTTGTTTGGAAAGAAAGGGTGACTGTGAAAAGAAGAAAAAAAACATTGGTCAACCATAATCACATTTTTTTCTCTAGAGCCACCATTTATACTTGCCTTGCTGAATAAAAAGTGAAAATATTGTCAGTCATTCATACCATCTTGTCAGCAGGCATTCACATGCACTTGAGCGGCCAGGCCCCTGGTAGACATCGGGCAGTGGTATGGTAGCTAACGCAAGGACAAGCTCATTTTATCTAGATATAACCTGAACTAGATCTAAACAGGTCTAATAATTTGTCTACTTACGTAATTGCATGGAATTTAGAATCAATCAACAAGGAAAAATGCGCGCAAAAACAAAGAAAAAACATGCGCCAGGGCCGTCAATTACGAATCATATTGATTGCGTAGGTACATGTACCAGTGGATTTCTTGCATGTATTGTACACATAATAGTTTGCTGCTTCGCTTGCATGTAAAGTTCAACTATGTATATCCTATTAGAAAATGAAACTGTATCGGAGTCATCGCTTTGTTGCACGAACACAATGATAATCGCTAAGACGTAAACGTATGACGCTAGCTGGCAAGAAATAACCAAAAATAGTGGCGCTATAGCTGCTAGATTCACCGAAGTATGAAGAAGAAACGATCGGCTACCGAGGTCTTCTAAGTCCTATTTTTGTCAGAAATTCCATAACCGAGGTAAATCTGAACAGTGCATAGTCATATTTCCGTTAGAATAATATTAGAAATACTGGTACTAATATTGATTTACAAATTGTCTGTATTTTATGATCTGTATTTTTATATCTGTACGCAAAAATATTGGCATATACAGTACTTGGTGGACACCTCTGACCCCACCCATGAAAGGCCCCTGCTTTTTTGACAATAGGGCAAGTGCAAGTACAAGACTCCGCACTAACTTTTTTCTCTACTGGCCCATTCTGGGAAGTCAAATCATAACTTTTCATATTATACTTGCCCAAACAGAAAACCTGCTTGCCCACTTTATACTACATGTAAGGAATTACATTATTCTCTCATACTGTAGTTATCCAATAATCTAATTCCCCGATCGGGCAACCAATGTACATGTAGGTCATTTATGAAAATGTACTTGCCCCGGGCAAGTGCTAGTATCAAGCCCTGCATGTAGTCCATTTGTGTCAGAAGTAAAAATGTCACTGGAAAAAAATGTTTCCTCTGACATTTTTTTCCACTGATATTTTTACACGGAGTCGGTGCATTATGATTTGGTACAATAATTGTTCCTGTGTGCGGGGTGGCCCAACGAAAAAGGGAATGCCCAGAATGGCATTCTTCCTACATAATTGGGGGCAAAATGACTGTTTTATAGGATAGGAAATCCTTTACTGAGAAAAAAATTATACCAAGATCAGCAATTTTGGTTATGAAAGTAGTTTTGTTTTAGGGCTCAGTTTGGTGGCCACGAGCGAGCAGACCATTGCAGTCCTGCATATAGGACACAGATATCTCAGATTTTCATTACTTTGAAGTCAATTTCTGGTCACAAACCTCTATTATCTCAATACATAATTATTTTTTAATTCTACTATTTTTTACGGTCTATAGAACAAAAGTTTTGATAACAATGAAGAACTATTCAATTTTCAATGTTTTTTTTATTCATTATAACAAGAGTCTATTGTATTTTGAAAGAGAATAAGAGCATGTGATACATGTACAGTATAATATGCACCTGTATGTGTACACCCTGATTGCTATGCCTCGTATCAAATATGACAGTAATCGGTTTGCCGTCTCATTCCTTATTGACTGGAAAATTGCATCCTCTGCGTAGGGGAATGAGATTGGCAGATTGATTTTCAATATTTTCCATTGAGAGTTATTTTTCTTTTATCACAACGACAAAATAATGCAAGACATACAATAAGACATACATGTATGATAAAAATCTGGTTATATGTGAGAGTGTGTGTGTGTGTGTGTGTGTGTGTATGTGTATGTGTGCGTGTGCGTCTGCGTGTATATTGCATGCACATTTGTTGTGCGCATGCTTGCAAGTGTGTGGCTGTGTGTGTGTGTGTGCATGTCTGTCTGTTAGTTCGTTAGTGTGTGAAAGAGAGTGAGAGATGAAAAGTAAGAGTCATTGTTTTAAGTAGATGAATGCTGAAACATTGATGAATCATGAAAGTGAGAGAGAGAGAGTGTGGGAGAAGAGCGGAATAGGGTGTAACGAAAGGCAGATAGGGAGAATATTAGAGCAAAGAGAGGGATATATGAGGGAACGAACGCTCAGGGGAAATTGAAAGATTGGGAGAATGAGGGGATGGGAAAAGGGAAGAGAGGTATAAAGAGGGAGATAAGAGAGAAGATGGTGTACAGTGTATATTACAGAAGATGAGTACACAGTGTGAAAGAGGGGATAGAGGAACAGGGAGATGGGAGAGAGGGGGGGGGGGGGGGAGATGAAAAGAGGAGTGGGGAAGTGAAGGAGAGATTGGAAAAGGTTTCTACGGTCCAGTTTGTTAACAAGTCCAGACTGTATGTTGATGTATCAAGGTATCACTTAACACTTAACAGTAATGGAGATACGTAATGTATCATGTGGATGCGATGGAAAATGTATTCATGTACAGCAAGTGCAGAAGGATGCTGGTATATACTGTACACAGTGTTAACAAAAATATATTTAAAACAAAAAGTAGTTGCATGTACATGTACATGATACACATGAAATATTGTTTGACAGACATTTAATTTTGATAAGGAAATACATGGCAATTATGCAACAATTATGACATTATTCACACTAACTTTTTTCTCCACTAGCCCTTTTGGGCAAGTAAAATCATATATGTTGAAGGTATACTTGCCCCAATATAAAATTTACTTGCCCTCATACTTCTTGATGGGATTTAGATGTAAAAAATTAAATTGTTCTCTCGAGTTGAACAATTATTTAGTTGCCCGATCAGGCAAGCAAACCAGACAATTTATGATATTTCACTTGCCCGACACCAATTTTGACTTGCCCCGGGCAAGCGGGCAAGTGCTAGTGCCCTGCATTATTTGTAGATTAAACCAAGAGTAGGCCTTAACATACTCACTTATTGGATGTGGTGTGGCAAGATTGGTAGAGCACGCGCTTTCCGATCGTGAGATCCCGAGTTCGAACCCTGTGTAGGCCCACTGCGTTTGTCCTTCAGCAAGACATTTAATCCACAATAGCTGCTCTCTACCCAGGTGTATAAATGGGTACCATGGTCGGGTGTTAATTAGCCTTAGTGCCATCATCAGTGGCAGCTCGGCTAGTATGCTCCCCGGATAGTTGAGAAAGTACGCAATATCATTGTGTGGGTTTGAAATGTACCTGATGACCATGGGTAACAATAATTAAATAATTATTTAAGCGCTTAGAGGCTCTTTGCAATATGCGCTATAATAAATGTCTATTATTATTATTATTGAGCTCTTGTTGACTTCCTGTATGATGTTTTTCCCATTGAAATAAATATTCTGATAGCAGACAATCTCTTTGAATATTGCTTTGTTGTTCCCAAACCTCATACCGTACCTAAATATAGCTGCATGGCAACATGGAAACAAAGTACTTAAAGGGATAGTTGAGTTCTGGTAAGGAGAGTACAGTTTTGGTGAAACTGAATTTTTGTAACCAAAACCTGCATCATTACATTACAAACTAATAGTTATAACTAGAAAGGAACACAAAATTACAAATGACGTAGTAAAGATCATGTTATCATTCAAAAAGAGCCGTTAAAACGTAAGAGGGCGCTCTCTAAACACTCATCGGTTTCAACCCTTTTGAATAAAATATTGTGCATGTGATGCTTTGTTGAAATAGTGATTAGATAGAGAAATAACCAACAACTATTTAAATACCTATTTTGTAACTTTTTGAAAAGAGGAAGCATTTAAAAAAAAAATTTAACGGCTGGTTCAAAATTCTCTAATAAACATGGGGCCCCAGGTTTATTACAAATTGTTATATTTATGGATATTTCAGCCATCTCTGAACCGATTTTGATCAAACAAAGATGATTTTATTATGCTCTTTCAAATTTTACACTCAGTTTTTCATTACCTCACAACAACAAAAGTAGTCTCTACCAAAACTCAACTATCCCTTTAACAAACATTAAGTTCTCATCGTGAGGAAGGAAATCCCTCAAGTTTTATTATTATTTTCACTTTCGTTGTTTAGATACAGCGTACTCATTTAGGGGAATTATCAAACTTAGCCCGTTTAACCTCTGTCCTGCATGATTTATTTCCATAGAGCGCATCAGGTTGCCTTCTTAAGGTGATCTATTTTGTTTTATTTAATTTTAGCAATTGACATGAAATGCACAAACTTACACAACTGCTCCTAAATGGGAATATATATGATTGACCTGGCTTGTAATATGATCACTCGTTTATATTGAACAAATTCATCATCATGAACAGTAAATACATGTATGTACATGACGCACAATTTTGTAGGAAGTTATTCAGACTTATTTCCATAGAGTGCATCAGGTTGACTTCTAGACTATAAAGGTAATCTACTTTGTTTTATTTGAGCAATTGACATGAAAGGCACAAACTTTGCACAACTGCACCTAAATAAGAAAATATGATTGACCCCGGCTTGTAATATAATCTCTCGTTTATATTGAACAAATTCATCATCATTCAGTAAATACATGTACATGACGCACACAAATTGTAGGAAGTTATCCAGACTCTAGATCCTACATGTACACAAGGGCGTCTTCAGGTCAATCACTCATATTGTACATGTACATTCAAACCTGTCTTAGTGGCCATCTGTCTGTAGCTGCTAACCTGTCTATAGTGGCCATCAAAAGTGATCCCCTGTAGAGGAAAATGTTATATAACATGTCTACAGGTCTAGGTCACCTGTCTACAGTGGCCACTTTTCTTGTTTTCCTTAGGTGATCACTATAACACAATGTTCCCTTTATAATGTTATGCAATGCTATAAACTAACTTAGTTGCCATGTGGCCCAGTCGGTCAAGTAACATCAAGATGTTTCAAATTCTAGTGGCCAGACACTTGAATCTTGTGGCCTCAGACAAAGATAAACAAAAATTGTGTTATATTTGGTTGCCCATTAGGGCCGGTGGAATTAAGTATTGAATAAAATTTGGTGGCTCGATCAAAGCTAATTTTTTGTGGCCCAAACCAGTGGGCCTCCACTAACTTCAAGCACTGAAATTATGGTTTGTAATTGTTATGGGGGGGGGGGTGGGGGGGGGGGGGGGTGGGTTGTCCTGTGATGCAATACATTTATCCTTTTATACACCCAACTTATTCCTCCTGGATGTAAATCGATGCAAAACAAATATATATCAGTCAAATCTGTGTTTATTGGAAATCAACAAAAGTAGCCACTGTTAGTAGACCTCTTTAGACAGTTTGCATGACATTTGTTTGTGCTGGCTGCTATAGACAGGAAGACACTAAGTCAGGTTGTGTCAGGTGTGTGTAAACTACACATACAGTTTTGATAAATTTG